>WHVA01000596.1:0-63415 GCA_015179125.1 Gautieria morchelliformis | reverse complement strand
GCACACTCGGCAAGGCTCTCGACATGAAGCTCCACTTCACTTCCGGTTATCACCCCGAAGGAGACGGGACAAACGGAACGTACTCATCAGACCCTTGAGCAGTATCTCCGCGTCTATTGCAACTACCAACATAGCAATTGGTCCGACCTTCTTCCGCTCGCGGAATTTGCCTACAACAACGCGCCTTCCGCTACCACCGGAATTTCACCCTTTTATGCCAACAAGGGCTACCACCCGAATCTCGCCATCCACCCTGAACGCGACCTCGCCTCTGCAAGAGCCCGAGATTTCGTTGTGGAACTTGACGACCTTCACCAGCACCTCCGAGAGAACATTACCGCTGCCCAGAAGAGATACCAAACTTCCGCCGATCGGAAATGCCTTCCGCAACCGGCATTCGAGATAGGCGACAAAGCCTTTGTCAAAGCGGAAAACTTCCGCACCACTCGCCCCTCGAAGAAGCTCTCTGAGAAATACCTCGGTCCTTACGAGATCATCGCTAAGGCCGGCAGTCGTTCTTTCACCCTCAGACTTCCTGACAATATGCGCGCAGTACATCCGGTATTCCATGTCTCCATGCTTGAACCCGCAGTTCCGAATACAATTCCGAATCGAGAACAACCTCCGCCTCCGCCAGTCGTCATCGACGGAGAACCGGAATATGAGATTTCGGAAATTCTCAACTCCAAGCTCGACAGAAGATACCGCTGCCAACTCCAGTACCTAGTCAAGTGGGCAGGCTATGAAAACACTGACGAAGAGACTTCGTGGATTTCCGCCACGGAACTTGACCACGCCTCTGACCTCGTCTCTGATTTCCACAAGTCATATCCTGACAAGCCTGGCCCCATTTCCACGCCCTAGTCATTTCCGACCTCATTTCCGACGCCCATTGATTCTTACAGTTCTCAAGTCATTTGTCAAAATCCGATTAATTTCCCGTTACTCTATTTTCCGACACTTCAAGAAATTATCTACAAGTCCTTGATACCCCTACTCCTCCCCCATTGTCTCCGCCTCGACCTCTTTTTCCGCTTCCGGCTCTTTTTCCGCCTCCCCTACCTCGACACTCACCAACTCCATTTCCACCCTTTCCCTCGTTTCCGCCCCACCGCTCGAACCCGTTCCCGCCCCAACTCCCTGCTCCCGCAGCCGCGCATCCATTCGGTCCCGGACCAAATCATTCCGCCACCTCATTTCCCGCGTCAACTGCTGTAGCACTGTGGACATAACAGTCATCTGGTTCTGAATCGACAGAACCTGATGCTGTTGAACCTCGGCCATATCGATCATGATATCCCGGATTTCGCGTTGCTGTTCCCGCATGGCCCTCAGCGACCCGGCGATGTCGAGGAGTGGAGAAGCCATGGTGAACCGGTTCAACACCGCCTGTGCCGACTTTCCGGTCACCGGAAAGGATTCCTCGGCCCTCCCTCCGCTCGGTCCCGGTTCCGCCTTCGGATTTGACTCCTCAACCTTCTGTTTCTTTCGCTCCAGCCTCGAAGCGCACCCGTCCACGACGCAGCGCCTTTTCCTGTCACGGCACTGGTCGCACGACGTTTCCCGTGGATTGCTCGACCACGTGCAATCCACCCCCTTAGACTCGCATGGGTCACAAGGGGCCTTTTCCTCATCGCCGTCCCGAGTTTTCCGCTTCTTAGTCGCGGGATATTCCGACCCCAGTTCACGGAGTTCTAACATCCGACTCAACTTCTCCTTTCGAGCCTTCTGGAATGCGTCCGCTCGAGTTTTCCGTTCCGCCACAAGGTTCACCGGGGTCGCAATCTCCTTTTGCTTCCCTTTTCCTTCCGGAGTCGGTGTACTTTCCGCCGAACCTTCCGAGTCTGACTCTGACTCGTCCTGAACATGATTCTGGAAGAACTCTAGTTAATTTCCAGATCATTTCCGCCGGACATTTCCCACTCACCTGATCCCTTTCCGCTTTCTCCACAGCCGCTTTCTCTGCAGCAGCCTTGTCCACAGCAGCCTTCCGTGCCGCATTCCGTTTCCGTTTCTCTTCACGGACGCGCTCCTCCTCCTCGCGGCGTTCGCGCTCTTTCCTCTCCTGCTCCTTCCGCTCCTTCTCCCGACGTTCTTTCTCTTTCCGCGCAGCTTCCTCAGCCTCGCGTTTCTCGGCCATTTCCTTTTGCGCGAGCATATCAGCGAAGTGCTGTTTCATCTCCGCGCTGGACATCTTAGAGAAATCTACTGGGGCACTCATGATGGAATAGAGAGAAGACGCGTTTGTTCACAGGTCACGTGATTCCGACTTGTGGTCTCGCGGGGCTCGACCTTAGAAGGGAGATACTGTTACGACCGTTCATTTCCGACTTCCGACCCTCAGTTCCGCCATACATTCCGCCTCTCCAATAGTTCCGCCACACGTTCCGCCCCTCCGACATTTCCGCCATTCCGCCCCTTGTACATTTCCCTTGTTCTTTCGACTCTATTACTCGGACCCACCGGATCTACCTCGCCATTCATCAAAACCATATATCCGGTCACCCTTGTAGTTCGTTGTCAGATATGTTTTCCCGACCCCTTGTTCTTTGCCATTTGTTCTACCTTACCCTGAACCCCCCTTGTAGTCCCATTGTTCCCAGTTAGTTAGTTCCCACACATTGTACTCGACTTCCGCTTCCTCCGGAATTTGCTTAGTACAACACCATTACTTGTTGCTCTGCGCTTTGTATAAAACCCCCCTCATGTATGTCTGTTATTCTGCAATCAGATAATCACCTTCGATACTTGATTTCCTTCGCTCCATCTCCTGTTCTTAGCACAGCGAGTCTAGCAAGATCTCAGTCTCTCTCTCAGCCTTCCGTCTTCCGCCTTCCGCCTCAGTTCCGACTCAAGTTCCGACCAAAACTCTGGTCCAGTACTTTCCAACTTCCGGCTCATTTCCGAAATACCTAGGACGATAGTTCATTGGGGGCGCAACCTATAAGTTGAAGCCGCTGTCCTTTCCAGTTCCGACTTAGTGGAAATCTCGATACGTAACACTCATGTGACTTGCATCTTACTAAGCTGCTAACCCCAGCTAGGGTTATTCACTTACTTTAGTGTCTAATTCCTTGTTAAGTGGATACTTTTCTGCTTAGCCACCTAGACTAATCCTCCGGGTGTAATTCTACAGAGTGAGTCTGTCAATTGATAGTCTTGCCATTCGCACTCCAATACCGAGAGAGTTGATCAGTTGATTTTCCTGGTTAATATATTTCACAAGTCAATTCCTGTTACTTGTAAAAGCCGCTTTAGATTCTATTCTTTGCCTCTCGTTTTATTGCTGTGCGCTGGTAGATTATCAGGGCAGTCCATTTATAAACTCGCCTGCTAAGTACATTCCTTTATATTTTGGAATATGCTTGGACCCCGATAGTGTCCTTGAACCTACAGTCTTTTAGTTTATTGTTCAGTGCTGCTAAGAAACGCATTGCCTTCCATCCGTATTAACTTGGACTAGTTTTTACACGGATTGCAACCAAGGTACAAATATTAAATTATTTCCGGAGTTGTGCTGCGGCATTGTTTAATATTCTTTGAGTCTCGTAAACGACATGTTCTGATAGATTGAAGTGTTAGCAATAACACCAAAGTCTTGAAGGGTTCCAAAACAATTACAGAGTGGCAGTATCACGTGACTATGCGCCGATCTGGGAGAAAGTGATGGAAATTGAAATGGATCAACATAAGATGCTAGGAACATGGGAATTAACAGAACTACCACCTGGACGAGTAGCTATCGGTTGCCGATGGGTATACGCCGTCAAAACGCAACCGGATGGACAATTTGATAAAGCTAAAGCAAGGGTTGTGGCTCAAGGATTCACACAGAGGCCAGGGATGGATTATTATGAGATAACTTCACCTGTGGTCAAGTTCGATTCACTACGTGTTCTATTAGCCATTGCAAACACACTCGATTGGGAAATCGAAATGATGGATGTCAAAGGTTTTAGATTAAGGTATCAATTAGTGCCTTTAACAAGGGGAATCTATTGCTCAGTGATTGAAACCACTGTGTTCCCCCCTCTTCTATGTGCTGACTAAGCCTTTCGAGGCGCGTCCAGCACTGATGAATGAGGATCGCGTGACCGCGTCGACAGAAGAACAGTGTCGATCCAAGGGATAGTCAAATCAAAAGTGTTCGCTTTTAAGGTAGTATAGAGTAAACAGTGATAGTAGACCCTCGACGAAGATTTAGAATAAACTATCAAGATCTGAGCTCTGTAGCTATCAAACAAGACTACAGCAATTTCAGGAGGCAGAATAATCGATTCTGGATGATTTCGTACATACATGTGTACTAGCTATTTATACTATGTTGATAGTAACTACTAGTGTTCAAGATATTGGATGGATGGGTCGAAAAACTACTTTGTAACTAAGGGGTGACTAATTTATAGTCATAAAGTCATAGGGTGATGGGGATGGTATCAGGATTGTCTGGGCCTTGGAATAGAGATCTGTACCTAGTATACAAAGCCCCTGTCCACATGATGTTAAGATAGTAATCAGTCAGACGTGTCATGGTATTAGAATAGAAAATAGATCTGAGTCTACCCTGCCCAGCATATATGCTGGTCTTGGAGATGGAGATGGGGCCACTGTCTCTGTGCCCTTTCTGTGGGGCAGCTGATTGAATACTGTATACTGCAGGTGACTTTCTCAGGTCGCTCCACAGTACGTTATACCCCTGTGCAGTCTTTTGTTCTCTGCGGCGTTTGGTGCCCGCACCCCTCGGTGCCTATGGCCTGGCGCCTGTCGACGTCATGGCCGATGCCATCACTCGATAGGCGCGCCGTCCCTGATCGACCGCACATGGTCGACGCTCGAACTCCTGTATATTACCTGATCTATGAGTAATATAGCATATCATAAATTCGTGTGATTGTCGTCTGCGCTGACGTCTGTCATGAATATAATTTCTGTTTCTTTTTGATTTTTCTTTTGTTTTTCTTTCTTTCTTTATTAGTTTCTTTTTATATATAAATGATTTGAAGTGAAAATAATTGCGTTTATCACAACAAAAGGCGCCTATCTCAATTCAACCATAGATGAGGAGATCTACATGCATCAGCCCGACGGTTTTGATGATGGATCTGGACGCGTTCTAAGAATATACAGAGCGCTCTGCGGACTCAAGCAATCGGGACGAGCTTGGCATCAGCGCTTATGCAAATTACTACTCGATCTGGGCTTCCACCAAAGCACATCCGATGAATGTGTCTACATCAGGCAAGATAAGGACTCAATCGAAGTCATATCAGTATACGTGGACGACTTCGGACTATTTGCTGGTTCCAAAGGAGGGATGATTAAGCTCAAGGGGGAGCTTAATGGAAAATTCCCTTTAACAGGTTTAGGAGAAATGAAGAAAATCTTGGGAATTAGGGTTGAGAGGAATAGGGATGAGGGAACACTGAATGTCTCAAGGACATTACATCGACATCATACTCGATAGATTCAACATGGCTACGGCACATTCCGTATCTGCACCTCTACACAAAATGATCAAACTCACAACACCTATGGACTCAACCGGTCCAACTGCCGAAGTACCCTATGCTAAAGCAATTGGATCGCTAATGTATGCAGCACTCAGCACGCAACCTGATTTGGCTTTTACCATACAACATCTGAGCCAATTCACTACTACTTACGGAGCCAAGCACTGGATGGCGATCAAGCACACGTTCAGGTACCTCAAGGGGTCACGTGACGACGGCATAACCTTCCGACGAGACGCTGGTCTCAACCTCGAAATATTCGTTGACTCGGACTATGCTAATAGAAACGACGCACTGTCTATTAGTGGCTATGTAGCTATACTAGGAGGGGGAGCCATTGCATGGAGCTCAAAGAAGCAGCGAACGATCGCGTGATCTACTACGGAGGCCGAATACATGGCACTCACCGAGGGTGCCAAGCAATTGATCTGGCTGAGGCGCTTCATCGAGGAGCTAGGAATAGATCAAACACAGCCACATCACTTCAATCAGACAATCTTGGTGCCATTACACTATCGCATGACGCAACGTATCATGCGCGTACCAAACATATCAATGTCGCATATCACTTCATCCATGAGAAAGTGGCCCCTCACGAGGCATCACTTACATACGTACCGACGAAGGAGAACGTAGCGGACATATTTACGAAGGGACTGGATTTACACCAACATAGGTATTTATTAGGGAAATTAGGATTTTGCCGAAGGGACTTCTCGCTGAGGGGGAGTGTTAGTAATCGGGACAATGGCATCGCCGAGGCAGAGCCGGAACATACTTAGCTGGAAGTTCGAGAACACTCTCGACTCCGGGTTGCTGGTGCACCGGCATCGCATCGGCACAGCAGCTCAAAGATATTAGTAATGTAACGGACATCATATTTTCAGCAATATCCCCATTACTCATGTTCCCACTGATTGGCCTGGGCGCCAATGCAACCCGGGGCCATGGCCACCCCACTACCCTGATTTCCAATGCCGGCCACCGGGTTGCCCTGTCACACACCAGAAGACAGTGTGTGGCAATGGTGTCCAATGCTCCACACTAATAATCATTGCAGTTTCAAAATCCAATGCGCTCCACCGCATAGTAGTGTAGCCCACTGCAACACAATGCAGCACACTGACAACCAACCAAATATATACGATGTTATACATTGCACCGCACTGATAATCATTGCCATCTCCAAATCCAATGTGCTTCATTGCACACCAGTGTGACCCACTGTGATGCAATGCAGTGCAGTATTTACCAATTACAAAAATACAATGAAAATATAATGTATTCCAGTGGTATCTGCGCAGTCCCTATAGCTGGGGAATTCAATATCCATTGTACCCAAGGGTCAGATCTCAGAACAGGGTTGCTCTCGGAACGGGGTCGGGAACAGGGTTGACTCTCAGAATGGGGTTGGCTCTTGGAATGGGGTTGGCTATCAGAACGGGGTCAGCTCTTGGAACCAGAATGGGGTCGGTGTCCCCTGACAAAGATCTTGGTCACTGTACTAAGAACAGCGGCCTCAAGGGATGATAACATGTATGAAAGTTGATACATGTTATCACAAATCAAGCACATACATGAGAAGAACTTCAAAGGGGACAAGAGCCATGCTTGCTGGCATACCCATCAAACTAGAAAAAATGGCCTCATGTATGCCCTTGCATATAAGTCAAGAAGATAGGCTCTAACCACTGAGATTGGATTTGGAGAACTATGATACTAATCATATTTTAGTAGTTAGGAATGCTACGCTGCTTGCTCTCCACCCTCTGTTCAACCTCTTCCTTATACAATAACATGACTGAATGTAAGAAAAAATCAAAGTTAAAGTCAGTCATCTGTCGCAGCTGTGATTCAAATCCATCCATCCAGGCATTGAACTGTTCTGCCACCTCAGTATTGAAGGCACGACTGGCACACATCTGTCCCATTCCATCTCGTTCCAAGATGACCAAGTCTGGCTGACTGCCATTGAGGGGGGCTGGATTGCACCATTCCCGACACAGACGATCTGTGCTGCGATGGTTGATGTAATGCCATGCATCCACCACAAACCGAGTTGTGGTGAGCCACAAGTCATGGGTATTCTGCGTAACAATATGTGCAAGCAATTTGCAGGCATTGTCATAGACAATGAAAGCAGGTCTGGGGCCCTCAGGTGGAAACCAGAAATTAACCAATTGCAGGACCTGAGAGACACTCTCAACCTCATAACACTTTCCCCACCCAATGGACATTCCACATGCCCATTGAATAGCCTGGACACAATATGTACGGCGTGCACGAAAGGTATGACCCAAGTCGGTTTCGGCATCCTCCTGGTCTGGCTGGATATCAGGATCCCAAGGACCACCCTTCTTAATACCATGCCGCACACCCTGAAAGGAAGCTCGTCCAAACCTCTGTTTCCATGCTCGGTGGATTGCCACATGAGCAGGCAAATCACATGTCACATCTCCTTCCCCATCAATTGGTCGTCCGCAGGTATTGATGCCGCAGACATTTTCATTCTCAAGATGCAGATGACAGAAACGCCCAGACTTATAGCCAACCAAAGGTTCCTGACAACGGTCCATTGCACATATCTAAGAAACTCAGCCTGAGTGAGATCCTGTTGCAATGCCCATACACTTACCCGATGTGTCAATGTTTTGCCATCCATGACAGCCATTCGCACCCACACCTGGGTGACCTCTGGTGCTGGTGCCGGCAGATGCAGCCCAGCCCACAGGGGGTGCCCCGCATAAGCCCCTCCCAATGCCCCAGGGTCATCCACCTCCCCCAGCGCATCATCAGGCGTACTCCCAAGCTGGGGATCCTCCACATTATCTGACCGGGAACGCTTCTGATGCGCACAGTCCAAGCACACATGGCTAAGAGACCCAGGCACAATGCCTTGGTTGCTTCCAATAAACCCAAGCAATGCCTTGGTCATATTGTCTGCACTGGGATCTGGTGCACATGTGAACACATTCTCCAGGCCATGAGCAACAACCAAACGCCGGGTGAAGTGCTCGACAAACAATTTGTGTGTCTGAGCATCTCGCAGAAGCAAGGAATCCCGCAACAAACTCCGGTTCAGAACATCGGCAAAGCCCTGCCATGAGGCCTTGAACCGGAAAATGGCAGCTTCCTGGAACTGTGCAACGCGCCGGTCTACCCAGATGTTCTCCGTTTTTGAGACATGCAAAAATGGTGTTTCATACTCCAAATGCTGCACACGGCTCAAGGAATGAGGGGTGCGAGGGCGCGTCACATGGTCCACATAATACACAGCTCTGCACTGACGGCATCCGGCCACAATCAGGTGTGCCTTGCCCCATTGCAGATTCTGCCCCAAAAGCGGGACAATCGTGACAGTTTCATGCCATGTCAAGGGACGAGGTCCTGGGCAGAAGACACAATTGATGTGCGCCGTACACAAGATGGGGTAAGCTGAAAAGGCAAGTTGACTTGGTATGTGGACAGTGTCCCAGTCCAGAATCGCAAGGATTTGAGTGAGTCCCTCACTGACATGTGCGGTTACCCCAGCTCCCGGCGGCTCCCCCTCTAGCTCCTCAGTCGAGGATTCCTCTGGATGCAATGCGGCATGGATCAGCTCCTGGAGATCCTTCTCCCATCCGGTCTCCTGTGGTTGACCCAGAAAGCACCTTTGATTCCTATTGAGTTGGACCATGGCCTGCAGGCTCAGAATAGCAGCTAGGGCATAGAATATGCGCTGAACTGAGAGACCATCCGGAAAGTAGGCTGTCATAACTAGTAGCAAGTCACCCAGAGTGGGGTGCATGGTCATAAGTCGAAGGGCGAGTCACACTGTCACCGGGCACTGCTACCGTAACAGCATGTCTCTGTTGCATGACAACGGCGTGGAACTTCAGACCTGCTGTAAGCCTGTGGCTCTTGTCCTCTCTCACTAGCTGACAGCACTATCCCAATATGCCGCCTGTTGCTACACCCCGCCAAGTAAGTATGCGATGTTCTGAATTCACGGGGAGCAGCAAAGGTGCGTTGCTCTTATTCCTTGCCAAATATATTCCAGTAACCTTTCAATTTAAAAATACCAAACACACCCTTCTCAACCTCCTTACCCCACTGCTCCTGCCACATCTCCTTCCGGTGATAACACCCCCTCAGCAAAAACTCCAAGTTGACGTCCGCGGCGCCGTATGACGTTGAGCGTGGGCCTGCAGCGGCGCCGGACAGCACCAGCCCCATACATCGTCAACACACACCCAAAAGCACACCTCGCAACCGTCAGCGTACACCCAAAAAAACAAATGAAAATCAAAGGGAACGACACACCGCCCAGCATGCGCTGGTGCAAGAACGCGTCAGTGACCTCCGCGGGATACTGAGGCAGCTGGACCTGCACGCTGACGCTGACGTCGATGGGGTGGAGGGTGCTGCCGAGGTGTCAGGTCGGGCCATGGCGGATGGTGGCATCCTGAGCGAGGCGGGCGGGCGAGCGAGCATGGCAGCGACCGCGGATGCATGGTACAGTTCAGAGAGGCACGGCAGGTGAAACACCAAACCGAGAGCAAACCGAGAGGCATGGCAGGCGAAACACAAAACCGAGAGCGAACAGCATGAGCCCTCGCCCCTGAACGGCCCAAGCGAGCACTCACCTCCAGCAACATCCACCACTTCCCCATCCTCATGCACAGGCTGCGGTCATGCACCCACAGCATGAGGTACGTATGCTCCCGGTTGCGGAGTTCGAGGTGTTGCGGCCCCGCCGCAACAACAACAACGGCGATCCCACCGCAAGGAGGGAAAGCCACGCAAGACTCTCGCCACCATCGCCTGCTCGTCCGGTGGCGGGTGCCGCGTGTATGTGTTTTGCCCGAGTTCGACGGCCATGCGGCAGGCCTGTGTAGGGGGAGAGGGTGGGGGATGAGTGGGCGGCACGATGCCACGAGAGGGGCAATACAACACACATAGCCGATATACGTCCACGTGCGCTATAGGACGCCGGCACCGTGACAGAACATCGTGCATCGTCGTCCAATCACGCATCACCGTCAAATCGCGCCTCGTCGTGACATCATGCATCGTCGTCAACTTCCACAGAGGCACCACCCAAAACCCATCCACCACGCATCAGTGTTGGGTGCATTTATGCTCCTGCACCAAAATCAAGCCAATAGATTCCACCATTCGGATTTCTTTTGATTTTGACCTGAAAACATGCTGACATTCATTCCATGATTTGTCAAATTTTTCTTTGATTTTTCGATACTTCTTTTCATGTTCTGTCCAACCGACCCTTTGTGGGTGGTTGTGGACAAGTTTCCTTTTTGAGCTGCGGCTGTTCACTACCGTGCTACATTCTACGGGCGCTTAGCATGGCACACCGTGGCATCACGGGCGCTAAAGCGCCGGCTAGTAGTACATGCGCATGAGACACATTTCCCCCCTCTCTCAGTGACA
This sequence comes from Gautieria morchelliformis, assembly GCA_015179125.1. Classification (NCBI taxonomy): domain Eukaryota; kingdom Fungi; phylum Basidiomycota; class Agaricomycetes; order Gomphales; family Gomphaceae; genus Gautieria; species Gautieria morchelliformis. The sequence continues at coordinate 52,475 of WHVA01000596.1, read as the reverse complement.
ACTAAATTCACTGAGAGAGGCAAGTAAATTAGTCTTGTTTCTTTTCGATTTGTTGACCTAGAAATCCTGTAGTGAATTAATTTCTAGGTAGTGTATAATATTAATAGTGACAACTAAATTCACTGAGAGAGTGAATTAATTTCTAGTCTTCTTTTGAGCACCAAGTCCAAACCTACTGCCTATAATTCCTGTCCTCTACAATCAGCACCGCCAAAAACCATAAAAACGCAACAATCTGTGTGTTCCTTCGCACTCCCGGCCTCAACCCGGTCCTGAAATATATACCTCGGTTCCCATTAATCACTGGTCTGCGGGCTTCCTCTAGTTCGATAGCCTCTGCCACTACCAATATCTCGATTCTCACTCTGGAGAGACCATGACGACGGCCACTTCCTCTGGCTCACCACACGCCTCGACGTCAACAGCTTCTTTGTGTGCCGATGAAAGCAGCAACTCTCAACAACCGCTAAGCCCCTCGGGGAGTCTAAGCAGCATTGGTAAGCATGGCCTGACTGGTCAAGTGTACATCCGATCTGAACCTTCGAAAATGACAGACCAATCGCTGGTACACTGGGTCTGTCATTTGGCAGTGAAAAAGACATGCAGCAGAGACTTTTAAGAACCCTACTCCAGGTCCGTTCTAACCACATGTCGACGTGTTTCCCTTCTCTGAAGGAGGTAGCTACCTCCTTTTTCTCGATTGCACTTGGCCATGTATTTCATGGAATTGAGTCCATGTTTGTATATACGGTACATCTCAATCGTCCAGGCTTGATGAACTCACATCCGCCCTTTTCCCTCTTCTTCTGTGCACCTTTCGTTTTCACTCCTGCCAAGTGCCGCCTCTTTTTCCCCTTCTCATACTTCTTTGTGTTCCGATCCCCACCTACTTGATGAATCCCCACTTGCTTGCGATGAGTCACCCTCTGCCAGACCATCTGCTGCACGTTGTGCCCGTAAGAGCTTCTTATATCCTCTTGATACTGTGTCCTTGAATGCCGTCACCCCCAGCTCGGCATACTGAAGCTTGAGGTCATTGCTGGGGTCCTCAAACATCCATAGTGAGTCTACTTTCATAGCCGCCTCCATCGTGGAGTTATAGCTACTGAGAGTCGACGAACCCAAATTCACGAGGGCCGCAAGTTCTCGCTCGGAAATCGCATGTCCACTCCACTGTCCCTCCCCTCGATGCAGGTATTCAGTACCACCTTCATGTAACCGAGCCGCTCACTCACCAGTACCGACCTTGAACAGGTTCTTAGCTCGTGGGCGCTGCCAACCCAAGTCAAACATGGCCACCCGAGCATGCTGCACCACTCGCCACCGCAAGACCACATGTGCCGTGTGAACATCCTTGCAGGCGATCTGCTCAACGCGTGGGAGGTGAAGATGACGCCTGAGGTACTCCCCGACTGTCTCGTGTTCTTCAGGACCTTGGACCTGCGGCGCCCCCTGAGGGGACCATGGACCATTGGGCCTGCTCCCACCGGGGGCCTGGTAAGCTTCCCCACCTTCCCCACCCTCCTGCTGCCCTGGGGGTTTAATCTGAGTGATAGTCACCACTCTATTCTCCATGTTCTCTTGCATCACGTCCTCCTCTGACCTGATGGGGTCCTGCAGAGGGATTGTCACTCCCACCTCACCTAGGGCCGCGACCATGTGAGTACCCACAGCGGGGAGCATTGCCATGCCTGTCTGCTCCAAGATTGACGGCCTGACCTGTGTATTAGAAAGGCCTGGTCCCTCATTTGCAGTTGCGTTTGATGCCTCACCCTGCATCGAATGCAGGTTTAATGGCTGCGTTATCCCACGTGAGTTTTTCAATGTACATGGCAGCCGCGCCAGACTGACCTCCATTTCCTCATGTTCCCATGTCAACATCGCACTCAGATTCGCTTCATTCACTGTCACCGGGATCCAACCAGCCACACGCTGGTCAAGTGCTTTGACCGGTTCCTCACCCAAGAGCTTTGGGCCACGACCCAGCCGGATCTTTTGATTGCCAACATGGCGAGAGACCTCCCCTCATCGCACTGCACTTATTCTCTCAAAATACAATGTAAAACAGGCATAGAACTCTTACACTTAAGTGGAGAGCTGGTTTCCGCCAGCGCTTTCAAGGTTGGTCCGGTTTCTACCTCAAACACCCTTGCGCCATCTGCGCTGCTCATTGTGTACACAGGGAGCCGCTCACAGATTGTTTCCACCTCGAGGCTCCCATTACAGTGCCCTTTGATTTCAAAGGCCACTGCCCTCTCTCGGTGAGAACAATACTCAATCATCATAATAGGGATAACTTACGAGTGCGTTCTACAGGAACGCCTCAAACCACTTGAGGGGTCGAGTTGAGCAGGGGAGAAATATCTCTGGGGGTGGTGGCGTGACAGGTTGTCACGACCGGTTTATTTCTCCTACTGCGCTACCTCTATGTTCCCCCTCATCACTCCCTAGCATCTTCGCCAGAGTTCACCGCACCTACCGACCACTTCCCCTCTACGTCCACTCTACCCGCTGTTCGCCCCATTCTCCGAACCGCTATTCGCTGTTCGCGCATTTCGTCAGCAGGCACGCCATCGAATATGATCGATACCATTCACCCGGCATGATGGCTCATCATAAACCCCATCATCTTCTTAATCCAACCCCATTGGGTGTTCGTATGGCCAAGGTGTGATCACAGGACGTCTCTTCCATAGGTCGGGCGGGATCAACCCAGTAAACGAAGAGTCCGTGCAGGGTAGCATGTATGCGGGTGTCAAGATTGGTTTTCAAGCGTTAATATCGTGTATTAGTGAACACAGCGAATGCCCGAATAACTTGTGCGAATAAGTATGCCGTTCGGCGAATAGGTGAACCAATGAATGTTCACAAGGTAAGAGGGTCCGCCTAAATGGGGCTCGCCCTATCTACAGTCGTAGCGAAATAGCCCGTGGTTCCTGACGATGTAACGTGCAAGGTCTCACGGAAGGGCTGCCTAAGTCTCGACAATCCCTTCGCTGGTGAAGGTGCTCCTTCGGAGCCCTTCGCCAACAGCACAGAAAATGGTTCAAAGGCTAAGGTAATGAAGATGAAGTATGAGAACTCACCAGTGATGCCTAAGTCCTTTGCTGGTTGAAGATAGAAATCTCCAAGAGAAGGCTTAAGACGATGATCACAGTGAGGTCAAGTTTGCACAAGATACACGATGTATGATAATTGAACTGGGGAATATACATGCGAATGTAAACTACTTATATCTAATGCTCATACGGTATCAGCGAATAGGAAAGAGGCCGTCACGAGTCAGGGTTGGATAGGGGTGCGCAGTCATGATACTAAGGAGATGGAATAAACATACAATAGAGTGAGGGAGGGGTGCGAACATGAAACGACGGAGAGTAAAAGGGGGCAAAGGCACTTATGGACAAAACCATGTCTTGGGACCCGCATACATGCTACCCTGCACGGACCCTTCATTTACTGGGTTGATCCCGCACGACCTATGGAAGGAAGGTCCTGCGAACACACGTTGGCCATACGAACACCCAATGGGGTTGGATTAAGAAGATGATGGGGCTAATGATGAACCATCATGCCGGGTGAATGGTATCGATCATACTTGATGGCATGCCTGCTGGCGAAATGCGCGAGCAGCAAATAGCGGTTCGGAGGATGGGGCGAACAGCGAGTAGAGTGGACGTAGAGGAGGAGTGGTCGGTAGGTGCAGCGAACTCTGGCGAAGATGCTAGGGAGTGACAAGGGGGAACATGGAGGTAGCGCGATAGGAGAAATAAACCGGTCATGACAGTACCCCCCTCCTAGCTTCAGAGTCCAACGACGCTGCGTCCTATGGTGGGGCGGAACCATTAAGGACGTAATGGGTCCCCCGATGGGATCTCTGAAGCCTGGGCCATGCGTATCTGCGTGGTCCATGCACAACTTCTGTTTTTGTTTAAAAACACGGTGCGGAACGGGGTTATGGGGCCCAACTAAGCACTCCAGCCAAGAGTACTGCCTTTATGACGACACCTGGGTACTCAGCTCTCCTCGGTCGATCACAGGTTGTGTCGAGAGTTAGGCCGGAGCTTCGGGGAGAGTCACGAGGGGATGTGGAGCAGTGGTTAGTCGATGCGGCAGGGGTCCAGGTGAGCACAAGCCTGTTTCTTTATTAGCTTTCATTTGCTCAATGATGACGTCTAGGAGGAGCTTCGGAAAATGCTGCAGGCCGAGGAGGTGGCCGACCAAACGTTCGAAAGACCGTCCAAAGTAGACGAGCTGGCAAAGGAGATTCAGAAAACGAGGGTGTGGTTGGAGAGTTCGGCATCGACATTAGAATCGGTACCCGCAGAAGCGGATATTGATTCGACTCCAGCTCCGATCTTTGCGCTGACGTCGAAGGGGTACGAAGGAAGAGAGGTGACTAGAGAGGACCCAGAAGGTACGGTTTTCTCCTGGATCTTTGTGACATCCATGCTAACTCGGTGATCCACTCGGCAAAGTTCCCTGCTCTGGTTCGCAGTCGGCTGGGGGTATTCCTGGGTCAGCGAAAGCTGCAGAGCCTGTCAAGGTGAGGCGACTGCACATCTGCTTCACCCCTGATGGCGAAGGTAGGAGGGCAAGGATAGCCAGGGGTATGGTCAGGACGATGGCCAAGTATGATGCGCAACTCGTGGGTACCCTTACGAGCCATCGAGGGGGGAGCGAAGGGGTTGATGGGGAGCTCGGAGCGTCCAAAGAGGCGTCGGGTGTAGGCATAGAATGAGTCGAAGGGAGTTGGGTGAGGATTGGGAGGAGATTAATTAAGGGAGTTGAATCTATAGGTATAATATGAACAGAGTATCGTTTTCTTGGGGTTCGGTAGACGTTTAAGCCTTGGGTTTCTGGGGTACTTCGCATGGAATTCGGCGAGTCTGCGAGCGGAATTAGTAACGTTCGAAGAGGGTTCCCAAGACGTAGCATCGGGGGGGTGTTCATATCCCTTCCACTCCACTAGATATTCCAATCGCTTCCGGCGAATGCGACTATCGAGGATCTTCATGATCTCGTATTCGTCCGCGGAGTCAATTTCGATAGGTGGTGGGGGGTCTGCGTATCGACCTGGGATGGTAGATGTCGTGGTGGGTTCGAGAAGGGATACATGGAACACAGGGTGGATCTGGAGAAGGTCCAGTGGTAAGCCTAAGCGAAACGCATGAGAAGATATTTTAGCCGTGATAGGATATGGGCCAAGTCTTCGGTGGTCGAGTTTCTTTGAAGGTCGTTTTGTGCGAATATTTCGCAAGTCGAGCCATACTCTGTCGCCGACCTGAAACTCAGGGATCGGAATGCGGCGAGTGGTTGTGGCTGAAGTGTACTGGATAATTGATTTCTTGATTTGATCTCGAAGGTATTGGTGGAGGTCCTTGAGGTCTGCCGACTGGCGATAAGCATCCTCGGAAGCGACCGAAGTGAGCGATACTTCGAGTTTGGGATGGAAACCTTTGTTGGCGAAGAAGGGTGTGACCTGAGTCGCCGAATGGGCTGTGTTGTTGTAAGCAAATTCGGCGAGAGGCAAGAGGTCGACCCAATCATCCTGCTGGTAGTTGATATAGACTCGGAGATACTGCTCAAGGATTTGGTTTACTCGTTCGGTCTGTCCATCGGTTTGGGGTGGTAGGCTGTAGAAAGGTTGCCTTTGATGCCGAGGATTTCACAGAGAGAGGTTCAGAATCGGGATGTGAAGTGCTTCCCTCGATCGGAGATGATGTCGCTGGGGCTACCGTGTTTAGCGAATACATGTCGAAGGAAGAGCATGGCGACGTCTCCCAAATCGATGTCTGAGAATGTCGGAATGAACAGGGCCATCTTCGTTAGCCTGTCGACAATGACAAGGATCATATTGTGCCCATCCGACGGTGGGAGTCCTTCGATGAAGTCCATGGAGATCAAATCCCAGGGTCGTTGGCTGATGGGTAGAAAGCGAAGTGGACCGAAGGGTTTGTGATGAATGGATTTAGCGTGGCGACACTTGGAACATGAGCCGATATAGTTGGTGGACAAAAGTGGACATGTTTGGCCAATGATACTGTCTCCAAATGTTTTTCATCGTTTTGCTGATCCCTGGGTGGCCTGCTAACTGATGATCATGCAGCGAGCGAAGGATGTCCAAGCGAATATCATTATGATCGGGGACATACGTTCGCTGTTTGTATAACAGCGTTTTTCCATCCTCTCCAAGTGACCAGGGGTCTGACTTCACATTCGAAGGGGTGATTGCCAATGATTGAGACTGAAGACGAGTAATCTGGGCTGAGGACAAGGGATCGGTCAACTGGCCCTGTTGGATGGATGTCAACGGTGATGCAGAGTCAAGGATGATGGCGCGAATGAGTTGCCCAGTCTTAAACATCCACTGGAAGTTGTGGGGATTCGCCAATGCATAAGCACCATCCCCCCCTTTTGGGTACACGTCGCCCCGACGGGTCAATGCATCCGGTTTTGTGCCAAGTCGCCCAGCTCGGTAGCGAATGATATAGTTGAACCCTGACAGGTGTTCGGACCAACGGACCTGTCGTCGGGTGAGCTGTTTTGTAGTTGCGAAGTACTCAAGGTTCTTGTGGTCGGAGAGGACAAGGATGATGTGGGATGCCCCTTCGAGGTAGTTTCGCCATTGCTTGAAGGCACAAAAGATGGCGAGCAGCTCCTTGTCATAGATCTCGTAGTTCATTTCGGCAGGTGCCATTCCTCGCGAATAAAAGGCGATCGGGTGGATATCACCATCGGAGGGGGTGATCTGGGAGATGATGGCGGCGATGGCGTAGTCGGAGGCGTCTGTTTCGATGATGATCGGGTTATTCGGGTCGAAGTGGATGAGGACTGGGGCCTGTGAGAACGCAGCTTTGAGTGCTCTGAAAGCCTCCTGTTGCTCCACGTCCCAGGTGAATGGAGTATCCTTCCTGGTCAGGCGAGTGAGCGGCAGGACGATGTCGGAGAACGAAATGATGAATCTCCTGTAGAAGTTTGCAAAGCCTAGGAATGATTGGACTTCGCGAATGTTCGTCAGTGCAGGCCACTTTGTGATGGCAGCTGTCTTTTCGATATCCATGGAGACCCCAGCAGGAGAGATGATGAATCCGAGAAACTCAACCCAGTTCGAATGGAAAAGGCACTTCTCGGGTTTTACGAAGAGGTTGTGTTTTCGAAGACGGGCGAGGACTATTTGGACATGCTCTAAATGGTCTTCCCTGTTCTTGGAGAAGATAAGGATGTCGTCGAGGTAGACTACAACGAAGACGTCAGCCATGTCTTGCAAGATGTCATTCATGAAGTGTTGGAACGTCGCTGGAGCATTCGTTAACCTGAACGGCATGACGAGATATTCGAAGGACCCATATCGAGTTCAGAAGGCTGTCTTCCACTCTTGGCCAGAGGCGATCCGAACATTATTGAACCTGGTACGAAGGTCGAATTTGGTATAGACGTTCGCACTTTTGAGTTGGTCAATAAGGCTCGGAATCAGTGGGATAGGGTACTTGTTCTTTCGCGTGATACGATTCAGCCCTCGGTAGTCCACATACATTCGCAGTGTACCATCCTTCTTTCTCACGAAAACAACGGGGGCGCCACCGGGTGATTGGGAGGAGCGGATAAATCCCTTGCCAAGCATGTCTTCGAGATATTCGCGGAGGGCCTCTAATTCGCTGTTCGAGAGTGGGTATATGGGGCCGTGAGGTGATGTGCCATCGTTTTCGATTTCAATGGTGTGGTCATAAGGTCGATGTGGGGGCAGGTCTTTGGCTTTAGCACGCGAGAAGATATCAAAGAAGTCTTGGTACTCCTCTGGTACCACAGCCCTGAACATTTCTAGCTCATCCTTCGGTAGAGGGTTTTCATGGAGGAGTGTGGTCGGGGCTGGGGTGTTGCCAACAGCACGAAGCGAACTGGGCTCAGGGATGGAAGGGTGCATGTTTAACATGAAGGTTTCTTCTTCGCCAAGTTTCATGATTAGCTCGAAGGCAGCTGCGCCGATTAGTGCTATATGCGGCGTTACCCTCCTCGTCGGAGATGGATCAGGAGGTGAAGAATAGAATGGGAGGTGGTCATCAATCAGTAATTCTGTACATGGTGTACAGGAACGAAAATGACTTGGAGTAGGCTCTGTTTTTGGTCGAATAGGTTCGGTTTCTATTGTGGGTTCTTCCGTGGCTGAAAATGGATGAATGAGATCGTTAGGGAGTGATATAGAGGACTCAGAGGAGTGATTCTTGATTGGCTTGGTTGAGAGAAGTAAGGGTTCGCCATCCACGTCGAACGTCTGTTCGTAACCAGAAAGATTCGGAATAGGAGAGGGCGAAGAAGCGACGTCCAGTGGAAGGACCGAGATGTAGGGGAGTGGTCCAATCGCCGTGTTCAGGATATAACCCAAGGATGGCGGGGACAGATGCGAACCAGGAACTGGCGGTGGCGATGTCATCGACGCAGTGTGGAGTTCGGGGATACTGTCGAAGATAGCCGGAGGGGAAATCATCGTACAGGCCATAGCGACCGTCATACGTGGGAGCATGAAGCCGGTGCCAGAAGGAAAGGTAATTGAGAGGGAGCCCCAATCGATCATTGGTTTCGTAGAGCGAAGCCACGGAAGCCCAAGAACGATTGCGGCTGAAGGGTGTAACTTTGTAACAAGTAGCGAAACGTCCTGTGAAGAAGAGTCGCTGAAAGTGAGACAAGTATCAAGATATTCGTGAATGAAACCAGCAGTGGCTGGTTTCCCGTCGAAAAGGGAGAGAGCAATCGGCGAACGGAGTGATGTACATACGAAACCAGGATGAGAGGAAAAGGAGCTATCAATGAAATTGGAAGTGGCACCAGAGTCAATAAGAGTAGGGATCGAGTTAGAGAGACAGGGAAGGTGTACATGGATGATGAAGGATGAATCGGAATGGGAGCTAATAGAGGCGAATAAACACGCTGGTGGTACAGAGTCAATCGGGCTGGTATTCGGAGGTGTAGGATGTTTATCGGCAAGAATTGAGGAGAATGAGTCTAGTAGGAGAGATGATCCAGGTCCGCCAAGTAGGGCAGAAAGCTGTGCGAAGGATTGGTATGGGGAAGAGAGACCCATGGAGGGGTAAGGCTGTCCCGCGAATAAACGAGGCTCAGGCCCGCCAGGCGAGGCGAGAATCTGTAGAGAGGAGTGTTGGAAGAGAGGTTGTCCCACGAAGGGGAATAAGGAAGGCCTGCCAAGTGGGGCAGGGGTCTAGGGAACGTTCGGTGTGGGGGGAGGTGACCTTTGAAATGGTGAGGCTGTCCCGCGAATAGGTGTGGCATAGAGTGTGCTTAAGAAAATGGTGAATGGATAGAATGAATGCTTTGACTGTAGCTGTTAGTTCAATTATACTGTCAAGATTGGTTTTCAAGCGTTAATATCATGTATTAGTGAACACAGCGAATGCCCGAATAACTTGTGCGAATAAGTATGCCGTTCGGTGAATAGGTGAACCTGTAAGGACCCGGCCTTTGGCCGGCTACTTACCGGTAGAACCTTCTTCCGAGCCCGAGCCTTGTGATATTCATGCCCGAGTACATATGATACTTATCCGTGCCCGAGCCCGATCCCGAGCTTGAACTCATATCCGACCTTGATCCCATGCCCGTATCCCCTTAGTTACTGATTCCGCTCCATCACGCATCATTCGTATATTACCTCGCCCTGACCTCGGTCTCCTGACCTCGCCCTGACCTCCACTAATCCGTTCGCCCCTGACTTGCACCTCGTCCGTATATAACCCCCTTGTATGCATTCCTACTCCTCAGTCTGAAAATCAACTATCGTGTCCCTTCGATCCCTAGCTAGTTTCTACGCCTCGCCTCTTAAGCCAGAACCTCGCCCTCTTATTCGTTTACCTCCGAAATTGGGACTCGTGCGTAGGGTCGGCGCAGCACATAAGCTGAAGCCAAGTCCCTCTCCGACTTCCCCATCCAAACCTCGCCCCGTAACCTCGGACCTTGCCTCGGGTTTCGTTCCCGACCTCGGCCAACCTTACGACGGATCGTATCGTAACAGTATTTTCAGACTGCTTACACCCTACGTATCCCTTTTTTTACGATGTCCATGATAACTCGTTCTCGCACCCTTCGGGGTATCTCAGAACAGCGACGTTTCTCGGAAGCCCCCGATGACTCACCCCCGTCCCCGGGGATACCCCTCGCAGACCCCGCCGAGCCTAGTAACAAAGGCAAAGGTAGGGCTAACCTCGGTGACCCTTCAGGTGATCCAGGTGATGGCTCTAGAAGTTCTGACAACGATCGGGACCTCCCCAACCTTCCGCCCGAGGACCTCGGTGACCTCGAGGACAACGAGCTTATGCGTCGAGTGTTCATCAAACTCGCGAAACCTCGCGAATCCGAAGCACGAGCCAAGGTCAAGGAACCGGATAGTTATGACGGTACTGACCAAGCCAAGCTTCGCACTTTCTTCCTTCAATGTGTACTCAACTTCAGAGATCGCCCCACCGCGTTCAAGACTGGGGCCTCAAAGGTGCAGTATGCTATTTCTTACCTGTCCGGCTCGGCTCTGCAATATTTCGAGCCGGCGATCCTCGGCGAAGTCCAACCCGAGCCAGATTGGCTCGAGGACTGGGACAGTTTCAAGGCCGAGCTCGAGCTTAACTTCGGCCCATACGACAACGCGGCCCAAGCCGAGATTGACCTCGAGAAGATCGTTATGAAAGAGCACCACAAGGCCGCGCGATTCTTTATCGACTTCGCCCGAGCTTCGACTCGGACTCAGTGGAACGACGCGGCCCTCCGACACTTTGCCTACAAGGGCTTGGCCAAACGGATCAAGGACGACTTACTTCACTTCCCTCGATTCCGCAGCCTCGCCGAGCTTAGGAACTTCGCGCTGGAATGCGATAGCCGTTACTGGGAGCGAAAGGAATACGACGCCATGATCAATGGTCGTAGCTCCCAGCCTGCACGCACCACTAATCAGTCCAGTAGCAATGCCACTAACAACCACCAGTCTTCCAGTGGTTCCAATAACAATAAGAACCGCAACAAGACTAACAACAGCGGCAAGGGTTCCAACAACAACAACTCTTCGAACAACAAGAGCCAGCCCGACATTTCGAGCAAACTCGGGAAGGATGGCAAACTGCTTCCCGAGGAGCGCCAACGTCGGGTCGACCAAGGACTTTGTCTGCTTTGCGGCACCAAAGGTCACGTCGTCAAGGACTGCCCGAAGAACAAGTCTACCAATAGTAGCGGTTCTAAAGGTCGGGCAACGAAGACCCCTAACGAGGGGACTTCAGCCTCCATTACGGAGGTGAAAAAATAGGTAGCAACCTCGGAACCACACGATCCGAGGATTGCGGTAACCTCACCCGTGTGCTCAGACTCAGCGCCGCTTCTCATTCATTGTCCAAAGATTCCCTTAATGTAGATCTAACCTCGCCTTCGCTGCCCAACGTCGCTTTTGTTGCATTAGTTGACTGCGGGTCCTCAGACTGTTTTATTGAATCCAGATTTGTCCAGAAGTACTCCATGCCTGCTTATCCTGTCTCTCCTATACCCTTGAAACTATTTGACGGTAGTACTAACACTACCATTACCCAAGCTCTAGACCTCTGCATTTGCTTTCCGACCGGCGAACAACAATGGGTTACCTTCTACGTAACCTCGCTCGACTCAAGTTGCTCGATGGTACTTGGCCACAACTGGCTCACCCGCTACAATCCGTCGATTGACTGGGTATTGGGCAGTATTACTTTCAAGACCATCGACCTAACAACGACTCCAGCGACCCCGGCGACGTCAGCCCGCTCAGCTTCGGCTACGACTTCGACCTCGCCTACGGCATCTTCGCCCCCGCCTCCGACCTCGCTTCCGAAGTTGCAAGCACCCCTCGTTTCCCTAATCAATGCACCCGCTTTCATGCGCGCATCTAGATTGGAAGGGTCCGAAGTGTTTCAGCTCAATTTGGCTTCGCCTGAGCTCCTCGCCAGAGGGGCAACATCGGGAGGAAGCTCTTCCGAGCTTCCTGAGAACTTAGGAAACATGTTCCTGAAGAATACCACGAATTTCCAGATGTGTTCAGCAAAGCACGCGCTGACACTCTAGCTCCCCACCGACCTCACGATATCAAAATCAACCTCGAAGAAGGGACCTCGCCACCAATCGGTCCCATCTACTCTCTCTCAGCTTCCGAACTCAAAGCACTTCGCGAGTTCATCGACGAGCATTTAAACATCGGTTTCATCCGACCTTCACGCTCGCCTCATGGTGCACCGGTATTGTTCGTTCGCAAAAAAGATGGCTCACTTCGGTTGTGTGTCGACTTCCGAGGTTTGAACAAAATCTCAAAAAAAGATCGGTATCCATTGCCATTGATTGCTGACTTACTTGATGCTCCAAAGAATGCTCGCATCTATACGAAAATTGACCTTCGTCACGCTTACCACCTCGTACGGGTGGCCGAGGGTGACGAATGGAAAACCGCCTTCAGGACTCGCTATGGGTCTTTTGAATGGTTGGTTATGCCATTTGGTCTCACTAATGGCCCTGCTGCCTTCCAGAGATTCATGAACGAGGTGTTCGCCGACCTTTTGGACGTTTGTGTGTGGTATACTTGGATGACATTCTAATCTACTCCAGTGACCCCTCCAAACATGTTGAACATGTCAAGGAAGTCTTGCGACGACTACGACTCAACAACCTCTTCGCCAAAGAAGACAAATGCGAGTTCCATCGCGACTCGGTTGAATTCCTCGGCTACATACTCTCTCCCGAGGGCCTCACTATGGCGGACGACAAGGTAAAGGTCATTCAAGACTGGCCTGAACCTCGCAAAGTTCGCGACATCCAATCCTTCCTCGGCTTCGCCAACTTCTACCGACGTTTCATTCACAACTACTCCGACATCACCATTCCTCTCACCCGACTTACCCGCAAGGGTACCCCTTGGAATTTTTCCGAGGATTGTCGACGGGCTTTCAACCTGTTGAAGAGGGCGTTCACTACCGCTCCTATCCTTACTCACTGGATTCCTGACCTTCCACTGATCGTAGAGACTGATGCATCAGATTATGCCTTAGCGGCAATCTTATCTCTACAAACCTCGGAAGGCGAACTTCATCCCATCGCTTTCCACTCCCGCACATTCACCTCTACCGAGCTCAACTACGATGTTCACGACAAGGAGCTCCTCGCCATTTTTGAAGCCTTTCAACGCTGGCGACACTACCTAGAGGGCTCAGGCGAACCAGTTGACGTTATCACCGATCACAAAAACCTCGAATACTTTTCAACTACGAAGCTCTTGACCCGTCGACAAGCTCGGTGGTCGGAATACCTTTCCCAGTTCAACCTCGCCATACGCTTCCGACCTGGTCGCCTCGGAACGAAGCCTGACTCTCTCACTAGACGATGGGACGTCTACCTTAAAGAGGGGAATAGCGACTATGCCACCATAAACCCGCAGAACCTACGGCCAGTGTTTACTCAGCACCAGCTGGCATCGTCCCTTAGAGCTACTAACCTCGCTCCCATCGTGCTCCGAGCCGCTTCACTGCTTGATACCGAGCAGATCCGAGCTGACATACTAGCGAACCTCCCCTCGGACCCCATAGCCAAGTCGCACCTCGGCTTGGTTAATGACCCGAGGTGGACCACAGACCCCGAGGGTTTTCTCAAACTTGACAACCGAACCTATGTTCCAGCGGCCCAAGACCTTCGACTTCGCATCCTGCAATACAAGCACGATCACATTCTCTCGGGACACTTCGGGGTCAACAAGACCTTGGAGCTGATCCGACGAGACTATACTTGGCCAGGGATTAGATCCTTTGTCAAGGAGTATTGCAAGACGTGTACCACTTGTATGCGAAGCAAGCCGCAACGTCACAAACCCTATGGTCTCCTCAAACAACTTCCTGTTCCCGAGAAACCTTGGAATTCCATATCTATGGATTTCATTGAGCAACTCCCCCCTTCGTCCGAGTTCACCTCCATCCTAGTGATTGTTGACCGCTTCACTAAGCAGGTTATCTTCATTCCAACCACAGACAAGATAACCTCGCAAGAGCTCGCTCACCTCTTCGTCCTTCATGTCTTTTCAAAGCATGGAGTTCCCTCGCACGTCACCTCGGACAGGGGTTCCGAGTTCGTCTCGCATTTCTGGCGTTCTCTAGGGAAAGCCTTGGACATGCGGTTGCATTTCACCTCGGGATATCATCCCGAGGGTGACGGTCAGACCGAGCGTGCTAACCAAACTTTGGAACAGTACCTCAGGATCTATTGCAACTATCAGCAGTCAAATTGGGCTTCGCTCCTTCCCCTAGCCGAGTTCGCTTACAACAACGCGCCTAGCGCAACCACCGGCATCTCCCCATTCTTTGCCAATAAAGGCTACCATCCGAACCTCGCAGTTCACCCCGAGCGCGACCTCGCCTCGGCACGAGCCCGAGACTTCGTGGTTGACCTGGACGAGCTTCACCAAGAACTTCGCCGCGCCATCCTCGAGGCTCAGAAAACTTACCAAGCCTCGGCCGATGTTCGTCGCAAGCCCGCTCCTGATTTCCAAGTAGGATCCCTCGCCTTTGTGAAGGCACAGTACTTTCGAACAACTCGGCCTACCAAGAAGCTCGCCGAGAAGTTCTTGGGTCCTTTTGAAATCATTTCCCGAGCGGGTACTCACTCCTTCACCCTTCGACTTCCAGAACACATGCATTCAGTCCATCCGGTCTTCCACGTATCTATGCTCGAACCAGCCTCGCCCAACACCATACCAAACCGATTTCAGCCGCCTCCGCCCCCAGTCGTTATCGACGGCGAACCCGAGTTCGAGGTTTCCGAAATCCTCGACTCGAAGATCGATAATAGACGCAAGAGCTGCAAATTACTCTACCTTGTTAGGTGGACTGGTTACGAAGGTACCGACGAAGAAACCTCGTGGATCCTCGCTTCCGAGCTTGATCATGCCTCGGAGCTGGTCACGGATTTCCATGACTCTTACCCGGGCAAGCCCGGCCCTTTGACTGCTCTATGATCATTTTCCCTGTTAATCCCCATGACCCCGGTAGTTAGATGACAAAAACCCTTCAAAACAAAATCGATAAAATCCAAGAAAAGTCTATTATTCCATTTACTAGTTATTCCACCATCCTCATATCCTCTCCCTCGCTCTCCTCGCTCCCCTCGCCTGACTCCTCCTCATTACTGCTACTACTTCGCTCCACCAGACCCCCATGTCCCCCATAATCCGCCAAGTCTCTCGCCCCCTGCATCCACTTCAAATAATTCCGCCTCCTCCTTATCCTCATGAACTCCACATCCGCCCTATTCATCCTGTCATTCGCAGCCCTAAACTCCCCTAGCAACTCGCACACCCTCTCCCCAACCTCGCCAACCTTCTGTCCCACATCCCTCACCGCCGCTATCAATTCCCTCATCTCCGCACTTCGCTCCGATCTTTTCGTCTTCTTGTCCTTTTTCGCCCTCCGACCTCCAACCTCGGTTTCCTCCCCTCAGTCTGCCTCGCTTCCCCGACCTCTGTCTCCTCACGCTGCCTCACTTCCCCAGTCTCCTTACCCTTCTCCTCGCTCAACCTCGCTTCCATCCGCTCTACCCTCATCTCGAGGTTCCTCTCGACCCAATCACTCGAGTCGTCGTCCTCTGCAACTTCGTCCTGAACCTTGGCCTCTTTCCTCGGCCGCGGTCCATCCTCGGCCTCCTCGCTCCTCGCTCGCTTCTTGCTCGCTGTACCCGCCTGACCCTTGCCTGGGGTTGCCTTGCTGCGGCGACCTTGGGCGATACTACAGCCCAAGGAACGGGTCCTGCACCACACGCAGGCACCCTGGTCGGCGAGGCCGAAGTCGAGACTAACGGCCCGAAGGCACGTATAGTCGCGCTCTTCGCAGCGCACGCACCTCGCCTCGGCCTTGGTCGCGAGCTGCCACTCGCGAGGTCCCCCGTCGGCGAGCTTGTACCCGTATAGGGACAAGTCGGTCGGGTGGTAGGAGAATAACATGCGCTTATACTAGACGAATCAGCAGCGTCCATGACTAGACAACAAGGGTACTCACCTTCTTTCCACTCGGCCCTTCCTGCCACGGCTGCCGCATGTCGATGGCACCAGTGTCATCGATTTGCAGGACGCCAACCTTGGGTCGATCCTCGGGCATAACCTCGCCCGAGGCTCCGTTCTCCTCAGACAACAAAGTCTGGTCGAACGCGTTGTTCACGCTGTTCTCGTCGACGGCTGAGCTGAAGAGGGCTTGAGGGCGCACCATATTAGTTGGCAATGGGGTTCGCTGCCTCCTACCCACCCTTTTATCCAACCTCGGCTACGATTTAAGCTTCGCCTTTCCGGCTACTTAACATCGGACCGAGATCTAGATTCAAGGATAGGCGAACCCTGTTCACATTACGGCCTCGAGGGTCTCGGCCATGAGGGGGGAATACTGTAAGGACCCGGCCTTTGGCCGGCTACTTACCGGTAGAACCTTCTTCCGAGCCCGAGCCTTGTGATATTCATGCCCGAGTACATATGATACTTATCCGTGCCCGAGCCCGATCCCGAGCTTGAACTCATATCCGACCTTGATCCCATGCCCGTATCCCCTTAGTTACTGATTCCGCTCCATCACGCATCATTCGTATATTACCTCACCCTGACCTCGGTCTCCTGACCTCGCCCTGACCTCCACTAATCCGTTCGCCCCTGACTTGCACCTCGTCCGTATATAACCCCCTTGTATGCATTCCTACTCCTCAGTCTGAAAATCAACTATCGTGTCCCTTCGATCCCTAGCTAGTTTCTACGCCTCGCCTCTTAAGCCAGAACCTCGCCCTCTTATTCGTTTACCTCCGAAATTGGGACTCGTGCGTAGGGTCGGCGCAGCACATAAGCTGAAGCCAAGTCCCTCTCCGACTTCCCCATCCAAACCTCGCCCCATAACCTCGGACCTTGCCTCGGGTTTCGTTCCCGACCTCGGCCAACCTTACGACGGATCGTATCGTAACAGAACCAATGAATGTTCACAAGGTAAGAGGGTTCGCCTAAATGGGGCTCGCCCTATCTACAGTCGTAGCGAAATAGCCCGTGGTTCTTGACGATGTAACGTGCAAGGTCTCACGGAAGGGCTGCCTAAGTCTCGACAATCCCTTCGCTGGCGAAGGTGCTCCTTCGGAGCCCTTCGCCAACAGCACAGAAAATGGTTCGAAGGCTAAGGTAACGAAGATGAAGTATGAGAACTCACCAGTGATGCCTAAGTCCTTTGCTGGTCGATGATAGAAATCTCCAAGAGAAGGCTTAAGACGATGATCACAGTGAGGTCAAGTTTGCACAAGATACACGATGTATGATAATTGAACTGGGGAATATACATGCGAATGTAAACTACTTATATCTAATGCTCATACGGTATCAGCGAATAGGAAAGAGGCCGTCACGAGTCAGGGTTGGATAGGGGTGCGCAGTCATGATACTAAGGAGATGGAATAAACATACAATAGAGTGAGGGAGGGGTGCGAACATGAAACGACGGAGAGTAAAAGGGGGCAAAGGCACTTATGGACAAAACCATGTCTTGGGACCCACATACATGCTACCCTGCACGGACCCTTTGTTTACTAGGTTGATCCCGCACGACCTATGGAAGGAATGCCCTGCGAACACACTTTGGCCATACGAACACCCAATGGGGTTGGATTAAGAAGATGATGGGGCTAATGATGAACCATCATGCCGGGTGAATGGTATCGATCATATTTGATGGCGTGCCTGCTGGCGAAATGCGCGAGCAGCAAATAGCGGTTCGGAGGATGGGGCAAACAGCGAGTAGAGTGGACGTAGAGGAGGAGTGGTCGGTAGGTGCGGCGAACTCTGGCGAAGATGCTAGGGAGTGACGAGGGGGAACATGGAGGTAGCTCTGTAGGAGAAATAAACCGGTCATGACAGCGGGTCCCAAGACATGGTTTTGTCCATAAATGCCTTCGCTCCCTTTATTCTCCGTAGTTTCATGTTCTCATTCTCCCCTCACTCTATTGTATGTTTATTCCATCTACCTAGTATCATGACCGCGCACCCCTATCCAACCCTGACTTGTGACGGCCTCTTTCCTATTCGCTGATACCTTACGAGCATTCGATATAAGTAGTTTACATTCGCATGTATATTCCCCAGTTCAATTATCATACGTCGTCCATCTTGTGCAAACTTGACCTCGCTGTGATCATAGTCTCGAGCCTCCCCTTGAAGATTTCTATCTTCAACCAGCCAAGGACTTAGGCATCACTGGTGAGTTCTCATACTTCATCTTCGTTACCTTAGCCTTCAGACTACTTTCTGTGCTGTTGGCCAAGAGCTCTGAAGCAGCACCTTCGCCAGCGAAGGGACCGTCGAAACTTAGACAGCCCTTCCGCGATATCTTGCATGTTACGTCGTCAAGTGCTGCGAGCTATTTCGCTACGACTGTAGATAGGGCGAGCCCCGTTCGGGCAACCCTCTTGTTTCGTGAACATTCATCGGTTCACTTATTCGCCGAACGGCATACTTATTCGCATAAGTTATTCGGGCATTCGCTGTGTTCACTAATACATGATATTAACGCTTGAAAACCAATCTTGACACAGGTGTGGTTCCTGCTAGGAGGCAAAGTGTCAGTTGTACAGTAAAAGCTATGCAAAAAAAAAGTACATACCGCTTTGGGCCTCGTCACTGTCTCCCCAGGTAACCTTTAAAATGCTTTTGCGCGGTGGCAAAGTGGCTCCGGGGGGTCCACTGCTTGGCCGCTGTCCATAAGTTTCTTGAGAGCGCTGCCACCACCATCATGTTAGTGCTGTATGCAAAATCCATGCTGCATCTGAACGAACCCAGAGGCTTCAGCGGAAGACACAGCTGCGGCGTCTTCCGCAGCTTTTTCTGCAGCAGTTTTGCGTCTTTTACCTTTGCTGGCCTTTGTTGTTGGTGCACCGGCACTGGGCTCAGTGGCCCCAGCAGTGTCACCAATGATGACCTGTTGTGGGTCTGGGGTCTTGCGATTGCGTGAGCTGCTACGCATCGCTGACTGTCCGGGCGGCGGCTCTGTCATACAGCGAGAAAATGCAGTAGGGGACAGTGCACCACAGTGCACTCTAACTATGTTTAAGTACTCAATGGTGACCGTTGGAGCCCGTTGTGGCTTACAATAGTGACCTGATCCGATGGGTGGTCACTGGTGAGCCCGAGAATAGATCACCGAGGGGGACTACCCCTCACCGGTGACCACCAGTGTACACCACAGGTAGTGTCGGGGTGAGTAATGGCGATATAACTCCATATTTTGTATATAAAAGCAGACGATCTCAAGTAGATCGTGATATAACAGTTTTATTATTACTCCTTCGTTCCACAAGCTCATTACAGTGCAGGTAATACAGCCGTTCATGTACTCCGCACGTCTGAGCTCATTACAGTGCAGCTTCCAATACTGACACTTTCAAAGTTTACATCTGCAAACACCACGTCGTCCTCCACGACCTTATACACAGTCCACCCGTGATTAATCCTTGCCACAAGACGTCTCCAATCATCTTGCGGTGCCTCGCTCGGGCATACCGGAATTCGCTGCCATAGATTTTGGGGTCGCGCCAATCCACCGGGGCATTTAAATTCAGGTACGCGAACACTTAAAGTCGGTACCTCCTGCGCTGATATATCGGTGTGTAATGATTTTGATATGTAAGGTACGTAAGTGCCCGGTCTTCCTGCAGTGTCTAAAGACCCCGTACCTGGTAAATTCACAAGTGACCACACTCTGAGTGATCCACCGCCATATATATGCAAGCTACACGCGAGGTGCGTTTGCATGCTCTGTCTGCTGTTCATTCAGGCGCAGTTCTCAATCAGAGTAATTACAATGAATGGTGCGAAGTGACAAGTTTCAAGAGTAAACTTGCCAAGGCCTTAAAAACTCCCAAACCTCTAATTGAGTCAACTGCTAACCAAGACCCGCCCTATCCAAGGAAACCAAGGAACACGTCATTCCCTACTCGGACGAGCTTTGTAGGTATGCACAGTAACAATTGAATGGTTGATAGTCACTTATCTGGCGTGTGGGGTCTGCGCTCGACTGACACCGGATATCTACAGTGAATCACCCGCGCTTCCGTGAAATGATCGACGTCGCATCTCGGGCAAGGAGAACGTGAAAATCCTTTGCACCACTAGCATAGGTTAGACGAGTTCGGCATAGAATGAATGGCTGAAAGCCAACGTCACGCCAATTTTTTTTTGGAGAAAAAAAACGAAAAAAAGATCGCAATTTATTGCAGGCATGTTGCAGAGCAACGACATTGACTATATAAAGATGCACGCAAGACTGATTCATATAGAAAACAGAGTTATGCTCGAACGAAAGTGAAGAGTAATGGGTAATCTTGTTTACAAGGAGATGGGGGAGCAGCCGAAGTTGACCTACATTTATATTGAGCAAGGGTGCAGTTAGATCATGGCGAATAGGGACTCACGAGGCCGTTGAAGTCGTTGTCGGTGCAACACACGGGCTGCTGGGTGCAGCTGTCGTCTCTACACATAGAATGGGTGTTAGCAATTGATACCAAACCAGATCTAAGGAGAAGACTAACACAATGTCGACGCAGTTGATGCCAACAACGAGATCGTCGTCCAGGAGGACAATACCGAGCAAGCTTAGGAGGGGTCTAACAGCGGGGAGAGAGTTGGCTGATCCGACGCTGATGCAGCACTGAGCATCACCTGGCAAGGCTGTTAACAGGGGGTCAAGCTATTAAAATCCACACAAAGTCTCGCCAGTGTCGCACTGCGAGATGGTGGTCACAGTGGGGCCGGGAGCCGTCGCAGTGACGGTGACAGTACCCCAAGGGTTCGGTGCGGCGGTAGCAAGGATAGCAAAGGTGGAAACGACGGCAGCCTTGGAAAACAACATGTTGATAAGAGTAGGAAAAGCGCGAAGTGGTGAGTAGTTCGACTGGGCGGTTAAACTGCAGAAACTCTACGAAAGGGATCGTCTTTTATACAGTGGACGGTGCATGCCAGATTAGATATTCACTGCATCGAGGCACCCGTCGCTCCACAGTGATGTTCCGCACCGGGATCGGAAAGTCACGACTTCAACTAGCATCACAATGAGTAAATTGTCCCATTTGTGGAAACTTGACAGCACAGCTGGAGAAGGGGCTGACAAGATGTCATAATTTTATTCTGAAGGCGTATGATGTGCTTTTGATCAGGTACGCACTAGTCTTGCGAACGGATCACATCAATAAATGCTTGTGCGCGGGTGTCCGGCTAGCAAGGGTTCGAGCTTGCAACCAAGACAGGATTCGAGTTAGACAGGTAACAACCTGCAATATCCACGACGATCTGCATTGCAGGTTGACCGTTGAACAAATATCTGACCATAGGAGTGTTTAAGCTAAGGACTGCCGCTGGTCACAGGAAATATGAACAGCATTAGAAGCAAGAGAAGCACGAGCAATATTTCGTGGATGTAAAACTTGAAAAATATTGACAGGGCAACGTGACGGGTGGGCTAGACTCCTGGTTCTAAACCGGCTCCGCGTGACAGCTGTCGGGTTCACCTGATGTACCTTACATGACAAATCCAAGTAGAATGGTCTGGCGGACAGGAAGACCCTTCGAGTTAGATATATTTCGTACCTAGACCCTCATACCGTGAATAATACCATGAATAAATCGCGAATCTGAAAAATAAACCTACTGCCAGTGAGTGGCAAGGCCACTGGATTACTGGGTGACCTTGGACCGGGTGATTCCACCACGAGTGTGGGTACCCATAGACTCCAGCGGCGTCACGGGCGCTCGTGCTCATCGTCCGTCACGATGAGCCCGAGCACACTTCAAATTCTTTTGTTTATTTTCGGAAATTCGCAGGGATCTTTGAAAATAGTAATAAGTTAGACTTCTCTTGCTCAGACCTCAAGGAAAAACACTCGACTCGGAGGGCTGCAATTAATCCATATCGACTCCGTGGCCTACATCACATGACAAGCCAGTTGTAAGGAACCGGCATAACTATAAGCGGAGATCCAATACGGCCGACCACTTACGCACACCAAGGGAGCCCGAACAAGGGGTCTGACGCCCTAACAATGAGCTTGGTCAGCTGCGGACCAGGCCAGGCCTTCGGAAGCACCAGCTATTTCGTCGCAATATACAGTTTACCATAAGCACCCATACACCTTCGCTTCCTGCCTCCATACCTTTTGGAGAAACGCATTAGCAGCAATACACCAAAACGAGCAACGGACATCGGAAGGCATCGCTTCGTTTGTGTGTGGAGCAGCTTAGCTCTATTCACAGAGCTAAGCTGCTCCACTTCCCCGTCATTCAGTGTGCTTTTTCACATTGTGTGACTGTTATCCGACAACAAATTTACTAGGTAAGTGTGAAGGCAACAGAGTTTTGCCCCTTTTGAGCTCACAAACAGGTTAAATAGGCCATACGTTTACCATGTGGATATGCCAGCATCGTCTGCTATGTACCCCTCATTTTCAGACTTTCGGAATACTCCAGTCTCGTCTCCCTCTGTGAAAAGCTCACATTCTGTGCATTCTTCTGTGTTATCTCCAACATCCCCTTACTCGGGCCATCCGGGTGTCGATGAAGTCAGTGTGCTTCGGCTGGAAACGTTTGCGCCCTACCGCGAACACATACACACAGCGAAAATGATGTTGACTTGGGCACGCAGCGGTGAAAGGGTATATCACTGGTAAGTTACATTAATCACCGGGTTGTGATACTGAGCACTCTCGCAGGCCATGCCATTTAGATAACCAGCTGTATGCCGACTACGAACTCCTAGATGCTTTCCGATCCTTGCACATCGAGCATCCACAGTGCCCATGTGCTATGCAAGAAACTGACCCAGAGGTCAATCATCCTTACGAAATATGGGTCGTACAAAGCGGTAGATACAAGGGTAAAGTGGCTGCTGTGTGTGCGCAAAAATACCAGGGTTGTGGGTCATGGAGTAAGTATTCTGCCAGGTTTGCGTCATAACTACAAATATTAACTGGGTTCAAGTCTGCTTGACAGATCTCATTAAGGAAAACCCCGACCTGCCTGCAGAAGTCTATGAACTGAGACCGGAAGGTGATGTCAGCCCAGGTTCGCACTCTATAATATTGACCTCTTTAGTATGCTTAAAACAATTTCTTATAGGTCTTCCTCACTTTGACAGATATGGTCTTCTCTGCCCAGTGCATGCCACACCAAGTACGTTCCATTTCTATCATTTGCTCGCTCAATACTCATGTAAGTGTAGCATCTCGCAGCCGTGTTCTACATCAAGTCCAATTAGTCCTCCACCTCCTTACCAGTTTAATCGGGGCAGAAGAGGTGGCTTCAGTGGCGGTAAACTCTCCCATACGCATTCAATCAGCTACTTAAATGCAATTGGTAGTCACAAAAACCGCAAAGAAAGACTCCGGCATAAACAAAACCCTGCAGTGTCACCCAGAAAGTGTTGACGACCCGTTTGTTGTCAGTCCCGGCCGTTCCACATCTCCATCTACACCTGGATCATCCTCGTTCTCCCTTCCGAAGGTCTCTGAAGCACAATCCCATTCCTCTTCGTCAATGTTCACCCTTCCGCAGCTCCCTCTTCCCTCGGAGGCTTTTTTCCATTCCAGTGATCTTCCATTATCAAAAGGCCCTATAGTTCCCGATTCATCAAGGATGCCTCCATCGAACCAGTTGGCTATGACCCACGGGTCAATAAGTACTGGCTCTCATCCTCAGTCGCGTAAGTCATTCCGATATATCCTACTATAGTTATCAGCTAACAATCGTATTTTTAGCTACTATGAGTGACTATTCAGGCAGTATACCAACCACACCTCACTCCAGACATAACTTGCACGAAAGGGTAACTATCATGCCTGGTAAGTAACATATTGATTCTTATCAGAAACAAGACTAACTTGTTTCCATCAAGGAGACCGTATGTTCGGTGATACATCATGTCCGTGGGAGCCGCCTGACCCACATCTGGTAGCAGTTTACAACCGCCATGTGCCTCCTTTGCGTGGCTCTGAGCTGGAGGATGCACTTGCCGCCCTACGCTCGAACGAAGGGGTTGATAGCGCAACATTTTGGAGGATGTTTGATATGTGTAACTGTAATCAGTTCTTCACGAAGGAAGTCCTGCATTATGTGCATGGGCCATAGTGCCCAGTGTGGGTTTACGGCAATAATCCTGCCATTAAGTCTTTTGTCTTGTTTTTCTTCCGTACTCTTGCTCTCCAACCCCCACTCTCAAAGATTTCTTGAATGTCTGCTACTCTCCAACAATGTCTTGGATGTATATATGAGAGTAGCTACAAAGAATTGGAACCGCTTCTTGTCATATTATAAAAACCCAGCCACGTACGGAGAAGTGTACATCATACACTTTGCGGAATAGGTTTCTTAGTACTATTAATTAAAAAATTTTGTGTTGAATAATTACTGTGGTCTTGGACAAAGCTACCCTAATGGTCCGCATGCGATGCCTTGCGACGCTGGTTGCGTTCAGGAGATGGAGGCAGCAGTCGCTTGACCGGCAACTCTGAAAGACCATCTGAGGCACCAAACACATGCTAGCATGAATATATCAGCTCATTCTTTCCTTGTAGGATAGAGAGAACTTACACTATGAGTACTTGCTGTTGCTGGCACAGCTAGTGCACGCAACTCAGGCACAGTGAATTGGCCGGTCATCTGCCTAACACCTATAGCGAGCCTTGAACACACATCTTCAAGCTCGGATAGGTCAGCGAGATCAGTTTGAGAGAGTGGGAAAATTGGGGTCTGATGTGCATCATCTAGAAGTGTAACTATTCCGTGAAGTTTGGGAAGGTTTACGTGCACAAAGTGCTTGATCTTATCAAGCACTTGGTGACGGACACCTTCGGTGGCAGTGGTACTTGACCCCTCGGGCTGAATAGGAAAACATAAATATATACCATTTAGATCATTAGCCCAATTTGTTTTACTCACTTCATCTGTCTTTTTGGTGTGGGAGTCACCGTCCGATTCTGAGCTGTCAATGTCAGACTCAGGTGGTTTGTGTGACTCGCTATCGTCATCCTCCATGGTTTGTAATAACCAGGTGTTGGTGTGATTAGAAAGAGTCACTGATGTACTGGATGGTGCATCCATCAGTGTGATCATTGGTGGTATCAGGAGCGGCAGTGAGCAATGTCGTAGGTACTGTAAAGCACTGCCTATAGATGGTCCACGCGTCATCTTCATTTGTGGGGAAATGGATAGGATAGGTCGCTGGGGCAAGTGATCCTGATTTGGTCAGCTTTGGAATCACAAGCCGCAATGCCCACAAGTGCTTGCATGCACCACGGTTCTGACTGAAGGCTGGGCAAGAACAATAGGCCCAGCCATAAACATTCAGTCGCAAATCATAGCGTTTATGATCAGGCACTCGAATGTCAGCCAGGGCACTTGCACAGGTACCATCGACTGTATAATGATCTAACCAGTGCACCCGGGACATGTGTGATTGTGAGAGATACGTAGCTTCAGTGATATTATGCTGTTTGTTTTCAGAAGTCCACCAGGCCACTGGGATGACCAGTGCAGGCAGTTGCTTTGGTGCAAACGGCTGAGTCTTTTGTCTCGCACCCAGATCAACGCCACCAGTCTGATCTCAGAAACATTCTGAGAGCCATTGGTAGTATTCTGCTTCTGTGCTCCAGCAGTTGAAAATGCCTGGTAATATCCATGTGATCAGCAGGAAAATAAATATATCCAAGTGCAGACGTTTGCCAGAGCGCTGCCACCGGTGTATATGTTTCCGCTTCAGGATTGCATTGAAAGCCTCCAAATGGTTGGTTGTAGGTATGACACCTTCAATAGGGATTTTGAGTATTGCGGAAGCATGTGTGCGGCATTTCTGAGACCAGCCCTGCCAGAGGGCGACTGGCATCCATGTATCGGTAATATATTTGAGGTAATTTGAGCCAGCGCCAGCTGCCGCTACCATCTCCAGAAGCTCTTTCAAGTTGGTGAGTGCAAGCTTCTCTTGTGATATAATATTCTGTGCCGCTTCATAGTCACCAGTGAGAAGTAGTCTGTATTTTATGAGATACAAATAATGCTACATAGGTATGAAACTACTTACTCCTCTTCCAGAACACAAATTCTAGCCTGAACATGTTGCTTTGGAAAGTTAGGTGTCTTTCCCATTCGGAGGACCTGTTTCCAATGATTGGACCAACACTGTCGAACATGAAACTTGCACAGAATTAACCATATCTTTGGCCAAATTTGGAGTAGTGCACCACGCTCCTTTGTGTCAGTATCAGTGATAGCGACCAGCGGCGTAAATTTAATGCCGTCCTGACAACCCAGAGAGTCCCGCCATGCCTTGAGGAGATCAGACAGGATGCGCATGTCGTAACCAGCATGTGTCGCTTTGTTGCCAGTAGGGGCAGAGAAAAGAAAGAATGCAAGTGGTACTCCCACTCTAGCCTCATCAACACCAAGTGCGATGAATAGAAGGACACGACGGTCACATATACCAAATGTGCCGTCGAATATCAGCTGTTTCTGATGCGCTAACTTCCATGCTGCTCTTTTCATATCTTCAGTCTGAATGCAGATACACATCCTATTGTCTTTCACGATCCTTGCGTGGTAATGAAACACTGCTGATGCAATGTTTGATTTGTATTCCGGCGAGTCTGGGTTGAGCCAGTTGTCCAAGTTGTACTGGGGAGCTTGTCCGACATTTATTCCATGCAGCTTGGAATATTTTTGGTAGAGGGTACTGGAATCTGTTTGCAAAAGCTGGTAGCGCAGGTTTGCGGTCTTAGGATCGAATGACGTTTGGCCAATATATAACTTGGCATGATAGAGCTCTTGGTTGCGAGCCTGAATGGCTGCAATGCTAGATTACAGATATAATATAGAATTCTGAATATACAAGAGAAATACTAACCTGGTACCATCATTCAACTGAGCTAGTGCTACCTGCCAGATGTGCTCATGAAGTGGAATGCTTGGGAAGCGTTGCATTACTCTGTTATGACACCCGTCGTTGTGCGACAGGATCCTGGTGATTCGTCATATTTGAAAGTTAGAAGTAAAGTATGTGACGTCTAAGTGAGCCAAACACGCCGTAAAATCGTAAGGTCCCTGGCGCCGCCATTCTTTTTCATTTATGTCAAGTCCTTTGGCTCTACGTTGCTGATCATGTTTCAACCTGTATGCATCAGTACTTGATCCGGATTGGCTTTTGTTTGTGTTAAAAAGGTTTATATTCCAGAGCTATAAACTATCCCCACCACTGTAGTAAGATGCGAGCGTACTTCTTAGTTCCATTTCCTCCGCGGGTGCTCCATCATGTACTCCATCCATTCCCTAAATCCCCCAGGCTGCGCAGGTCTAGGCTTTGTTCTTGTAGTAGCTTCAATGCGGCCTGTTGCAAGTGTACATCCTCCGAAAAAAGTTGAAATGTGTGAACTCGAGCATCGTATTGTCGCCGGATCTCTTCTTCTTGCCCTGTATCCACAAAGAGCATGTTGATATCAACCTGCAGCATTTGATAACAATTAGATGATGTCCAAGAATGTGCTAATCGAAGAACTTACTTTTACTTCACCTCCCCGCTGGATGATTGGTCTGCATGGTACAGGTGGGATTTTGTTTGGCCAGCGGTCTGTGCCTGGGAGCATGGAGAGGCGAGGGGAGCAGTAATGACCAGGAGAAGTAGTGAGGAATGATGGAATGAACTCGAAGACGTCCTGTAGAGGACAGGAATTATAGGCAGTAGGTATGGACTTCTTGCTCAAAAGAATAGACTAGAAAACAATTCACTCTCTCAGTGAGTTTAGTTGTCACTGTAAATATATTATACACTACCTAGAAAACAATTCACTACAGAGGATTTCTAGGTTAATAAATCGAAAGAATGCTAGACTAATTTACTTGCCTCTCTCAGTGAATTTAGTTGTCACTGAGAGAGGGGGAAAACTGTTTCACTGCGCATGTACTACTACCCGGCCCTTTAGCACCCAAGAGCTCGCGCGTCGAAGTCGTTTCAGACTCCGCTGGGTGCGGCGGCTTGTGAAAGTAGGAATAACAAGATGAAATGGAGAGATAGGGAGTGAGTGGAAAATTTCGAAAATAACCAGAGAAATGGATGCATGATACAAGAACAATATGAGAAGAAATTGAGAAACCACACAACAAATTGGATATATTATGCTTGATTTTGGTGCAGGAGCATAAATGCACCCAACACGTCCCGACGACGGCATTTTGGTTTGCGAGCGCGACACATCATCGGACTCTCTAGCTACGCCATTGTCAAATTTCAACGATCATTGAGTGGAATACGTACAGTGCTGTTCAAAAACTGGTGTATTGCTCCACTCCTCCCAAACCCAAGCGAAGTCCGATGATTGAGGCTTGTACGCTTGTGATGGCTTTCTCCAAAAGGGAATGCATGGAACTGTGGATGTCGTGCATCATGCCGGGTGTGGCGAAAGCTTCGACCAAATAGCTGGTGCTTCCGAAAGCCTGGCTTGATCCGCAGCTGACCAAGCTCATTGTTAGGGCATCAGACCCCCGAACAAGCAGCTTGGTAATCCACAAGATCCCGCAGTCGAACCCGGTTCTATATCCAAAGGTATTCGCATTAGTTCTTTTGAAGCCCCAGTGACAGTAATTGATTTTACGTTCATCGACGAAAAACTTCACCTCATTATAGGGAAACTGCATAGACATATTAGTTATTCCTGGTTTTTTCCTTTCCTTTATCGCCGTTGCTGTCTGTACCTGTATTTATATGACATATAGCTGATTTTAACTGGTTCTTCACTTTAAAAGAGACCCCTTGTGAGTTTGACTCGCTAGCCCCACAATAATCACTTGCTTCGCTTGATCATGTCTTCACCTCCCTTGACGCCGTCATCATGCCCTCCAACATATCAAGCTCTAAGTCAAACTGCTTTGGCAACCTCATCAGCACCCTCTACTCCATTTCAACACAGGCCAGCATCTAGATCTTTCAGAACTGCTAAGGCTGGTGATGAATCGGCTCTACTTAAGCAACAGATCTACCGCCCATTTCTCGAGTCTATCGACAATGTGTTTAAAAGTGGGTGGCTGCTTGACTGGAAAAAAAAAAGTGCGGAGCCATCACTCTGGCCATGGTATGTTAAACATACTTCTGGTTGTCCTGCCGCTTTTCTGACCATTTATACAGGCCGGCAGATGAACAAGGAAAGCCCTACCACCCAACACTGTTCAACGAAGCCTTCAAAATCTTCGACATACCCATGCCGTGTTGCCCGTGTGAGACACAAGAAAATCGGGCAATCCGGAGGCACTTCGTACGCATTTGGGTGGTAAACACCCCTGAATCGTCCTATCACGGTGAGGTTGCAATGGCATGCCACAGACGGCTGTGTGGTTTTTGGAGTATGTATTCTCCTTTTAATGCTGCATGTGCAACACACCTAACACTTCTACAGAGTCCTTATCGTCACTCTATGATCACCCGGACCTGGTAACGACCCAGTATCAGCGGCGAGATGTCCCCGGGCCAGGTATGCACACTTTTTCTGTCTTTTATGGTATCTCATAACCCACCTCACTAGGGATATTTGGATTTGATAGCTATGGAACACTAGAGGAATTGCCTGTGCTCGAAGGTAGCCCAGTCCGACCTCCATCCTCGTTTGTCAACTCCACTCGTAAGGGTGGATTTGGAGCAGGCAAGACAAAGCGCAGGAAGTCAGGTAAGGTTTGACTACGTGTATATATTTGTTCTCATGTGTGGCTAGGATCCCTTACCTCTGAGATAGCTCGTGTGTCAGCAGCGAGGGACTGGGATTCCTTGGATAACTACGTTCCCTCTGAAGAGAAGGGACTTGATGGTAAGTTACAAGTTCTAGGAAGCCTACTTTACTGCTGATACCGTCAGTTCTAGTTTTGAGCTGCTCAGATTCTGTGCCTTTGACACCTGCACCGCCTGCACCTGAGATTGTCCCCTCGGGCTCAGATCCCATGCCCTCAACGCCTTCACCGATACCTGCACCTGCGATGGTCCCCTTGCATCTGTATAAGGCTGTGGAGAAGGAAGCAGCGGGAAACTTCTTACAGGCCGAATACCTATCTGGGCGTGAGTTTTCAGTATTTATGACTATTTACATATCTAATTGATCAGATGTCAGAGATATGCAAGCCGCCTGGGGATAGGCTGTGGGGTGAGATGGCATGCCTGATGGTACTGCCTGAATCCCGGGAGATGTGGACATACAACCGGCACATACCTCCCATTCAAGGCACGCAGCTCCAGGCGGCATTTCATGCGCTATCATCCAATGATGGGCTTGACCCTGAGGTGTTCTGGCATTGTGTAGATCACACATGGAATGGAGGGACTAAACGCCGCCGTGGATAGTGTGGCATTGTGTATTGAGACTGGGTAGCTCGCTGCGTCAAGGTAAAAGAAATAGTGTTCTGCAAAGCTCAGCTTGGGCCGTGGCTAAGCCGGAGCCGAGCCAGGCCAAAGCCGTGCTGAGGCCAGCATCTAGGGCTTGGCCTGGGTTTTAGAGAGCCCGACACGGGCCCTGAAGCCGCGGCTTTTGAGCGCTTACCTGGCATGTGCGAAACGGGTAGCCAGCTGCAGTACAGTATAGTTTGTAGTGTATTAGTTGAGTTTGAAAAAAAAAATCTGATTTCTCAGCTTGTCCACCATCATGGCCTTGCCCCATATCCAGGAATCTGATGATGACAACGAGGTTCAACCACTCCTGCTCAAGAGTGTCCGTTCGGGCCACACGCTCAAGCCAAGCGCCCTGCTGAAGGATCCAGACAATGTTGCCAATGTTGCTGTTCAACGAAATCATACCAAGGTGGTGACTACAGTGGTAAACTCTGACCAACATAAAAACAAAAGAAAAAAAACTCTTGCTGGGCCATCCTTAGTTAGCGAGCCAAATGCGAGGCCCACTGCCAAGCCGGCTGAACCAGGAACTTCATCTATACAAGAGAAGATCAACCCGATAGATCCAGGTCGCCCTGATGGTTGGCTCAAGGATCTAGATGGTGTGGAGAACTTATCTGACCCAGCAATCAAATCTAAAGATCGTACTTTGGATACGCAATTCTTCTTTGATAATCTGCATATTGATGAAGGCAAAAAATTAGTTGACTGCAAATTGTGCCGGTGAGTGAGGTCTCCTCCATAGCAGACCAGTGAGACTGAGGGTTATATGTGCTGCAGAAAAAATGACCAGCGTAAAATAACCTTTGTGTATGAAGTATCTACCCTTCGCCACCACATGCAAGCCACGCACCAGGTAAGTCCTTCTAGTGAAATGTAACTAATAGTCCATCTGATCTTCATGTCACAGGGTCAATACAATTCATGGTGTACTAAGACGGGCTTCGTCAGCAAGCTTCCTAATGCCATCAAGGAAGCGAAGTCTAAAAATCAGCTTGTGACCGATCACTTTGGTCCTGCACCGAAGGAAAAGGAACAGATGGTGACTTACTCACATGATGCTTTTAGACGTCTGGCTGTGCAATGGTTAATATCAACAGATCAGGTGAGCCCATGGTCTTGATAATAGCTATCCTACTCACCCTGGAGGAAGCCTATCTCAGCATTTGAGCATCCCCGCTTCAAGGAAATGATCGAAATGGCCTCATGTGCCAAGGAAGGTGTCAAGGTCCCTGGAGCCAGGCCGACACAGATGGAGATTATCGAGTTGTTCCATTCCACCTTCGTCAACTGAAGAGTCGATTTTCTGTGAGTCTATTTACATGCTACATATATACAGTATTAAATACTATACATGTGCAGGGTCCATCGGTGAAAGGCCTGATATCTACGACCTGTGACACATGGCAAGCCAGTAACACTGATGGCTACTTTGCGGTGACAGGCCATTGGATCGAAGAAATTGACGGGCTGCACACACTGCAAAATGCCTGTTGGGATTTGTTCAAATGAACAATTCGCACTCAGGAAGGTGACTCAGTCAAGCGATGTTCAAAGTCCTTGATCATGTGGGAATTGCACATAAAGTGAGTCTTGTCTCAGTTTTATGACTCACTTTTGTTTCACATGCTTAACTGATAACAACTATTAGCTTGGCTGGGTAACATGTGACAATGCAATGAATAACACAATGATGATGGCCGAACTTGCCATCCGAATTAAGGAACGTGGCGAAGTATCCTTTGATCCAAAAGAACGGCGCATTCGATGCCTGGCTCATGTCATCAATTTAGCCACACAAGCCATCCTCAGTGCACATTCGAAAACACCATATTACAACCCTAAAGAACCTGACAACCACCTGCCGGAGACTGATGGTTTGGTGTGTGACCCAGTAGGACTCATCCATGCTATTTGCGTCAAGGAGAGATCATCGGCGAAGCATAAAGAGATATACCAGGCATTGCAAATTCGCAATGATGTCAAGCAGCCAACTACGCTGCTCCTTGACATGGTTGTGCATTGGTCATCAACATATGTGATGCTTGATCGAGCATATCGCAACAAACAAGTGCCATATCCATCTATTGACTGATATTCTGATCATACAACGCTGACTGGTTTTGCTTAAACAGCATGTGAATCACTTCATACTTTGTCTTCAATCAGAGTCAAGAATCTGCCATTTCCTCGCTCTCTTCAAGACTTGTCTGTTCCATTAGAGACTTGACACCGTGCAGACGAGGTAAAAGGGCCTTGAGATCATGCCGAAGCTTGTCATTGACTTGGTGATGAATTGCCTCACTATTAAGATCATGTCCTGGGTGCTATCGGAGGTCAGGCCAACAATCCAATATCAAATGACAAACACCCACATCGGAAATACCTCCCGACTTGTTTGCATTCCCGGTTTCATCCTCGCTTTCATTCCCAGTATTATCCTCGCTTTCATTCCCGGTATCATCCTCGCTCAACTCAACAGAATCTCTGTCTTTTCTCTCATGACACTCGATGTGCTGGAGAATCTCCGAGGCATGTGTCCCTATGGTGAGCAAATTGGTTGTAGGGGGGAGTGGAGGGGGCCTCGGTTGTGCTGCAAACAGCGAAGTGTGAATTTCTCACGCCTCGGCTTCGGTGTCCGGATATCTGAAAGACAGAGGGCAGCCAAGCTTAGGAACCAAGAGACGAACCGCGTAGAGGTGTTTGCAAGCCCCGTTAGGTCCTTGAAAACTAGGACACGTGCAGGAGCTCCAGCCGAACACATTCAGATGCACGACATATTTTTGGTGTCCAGGCAGTCGGATATCTGCAGTACTGCTAGCCACAGTACAGGCGATGGTATCCCTGTTGGGCCACTGGAACCCTGAGATTCGTCCATTGTTAGCAATATGAGATGCTTCCTCCAGGTGTTTGGCCTCCAGGGCCGGTGTCCACCAACCGAGAGGTGTCTTCGCAGCCATGAGAGTGGGAGACAGCATTGGCTTACGAGACCGGGCCAGATCTGCCCCTCCTGCTTGTGCTCTAAACTGCTCAGACAACCAACCTGCATAATCCAGTTCAGCATCACGTTGTTTGAATATCCCGGGGAGAATCTGTGTGGCAAGTAGATATATCAACAAATCAAACCGAACCCGTTTGCCACCTTGCTGCCACCTCGCAATATGTTTGCGCTTGAGTATCCCATTGAAAGATTCCAGGTGATTGGTCGTTGGGAGCACTCCCTCGACAGGAATATCAAGGAGGACCGAGGCCTGCTGTCGGCCTCAGGCTGACCAGCTCTGCCATTGTGCATGACTCATCCAGGTGTCTGTGAGGTAATCCAGATAGCGAATACCAGCCCTTGCTGCTACCACAAAATTTGGCTCATCAAGCCGAGTCATCAGTGCCCCTCTTTCAGAAGAAATTAGCTCCAGAGATGCCTCAAAGTTGTCCAAGATCAGGAGCCTAATGTTTGTGAACACTCGAAGAAACTGTGGTGGCGGCAAGTCACTTACTCTGCTTCTAAGGACCGCAGGCATGTTTTAATCTGCTCTTTGGGAAAATCAAAACCTTTCCAGACTTTAGCAAAGTGCAACGCTTGTTAGTCCAGCACTGCTGTAAGTGGAATTTGCAGAGAAGAAGCCAGATACCATGCCACACAATCGAAAGAGCTCCTCTCTCCTTTGTGTCCGTATCAGTAATAGAAACTTTTGGCTGAAAACCAGCGCCGTCACGCTGGCCCAGAGAGTCAGAGACACCACCCATTGCTGTAACAACTCCACGAGAATTCCAGTGTCATATCCTGCATGTGTTGCTCTGTTGCCACTCGGTGCAGAAAATAGGAAGAATGCGAGGGGGACACCCCACCGCTTCTCATCTACCCCGAGTGCAATGAAAAGAAGTATCCGACGGTCACAGATACCGAAGGTACCATCTAGAACCAGCTGTTGGTCATGTGCATATCTCCATGCGGCCTGCTTCATATCTGCGGTTGCAATGCACACTCGGAACCGCTCATCTTTATGCCCTCAGGCTCAGTAGTAAAATATGGCTGCAGCAAGTGCAGGCTTATACTGTGTTGACTTGCAGTCTAACCAGGAGTCCACATTGCACTCAGGTGGATCTGATGTGTTAATACCATGCAGCCTTGCATATTTTTTGTACAGCCGATGGGAGTCGTGAGCCAGGAACTCATAGCGGATATTGGCAGTACTTGGGTCATGCTGCTTTTGTCCGGCATATAGCTTGGCGTGGCATAGGTCGCGATTTCGCGCCAGAATTCCGGCAATGCTATGAAATTATTGCTATCAGCCTTTTGAACAGACAAGAAACAATGTGGAGGAAAATGTACCTGGCACCGTCATTCAGTTGCTCCAAGGCAATTTCCCACACATGGTCATGGAGCAGGATAGGTGGGAGTCGAGTCATATGCTGGGTTTGGCAACCGCGGTTATGGATGAGTATACCAGTGATGCGGACCACTTCCATTCCACAATATGTTAGATCTATATGTGCCAGACAACCTGTGAAATCATATGGAGTCTCATGACTCCAGTCACGCTCCAAAGGAAGTCTCCCATTCTGCTGCCGCTGCTTATCCTCCTTATCCTTTCCAGCCGCTGTGCTTGTGCCACACTGACTTCATCATTCATAACCCATATCAAATTACATACATGCAGAAAGACCTTCAAATAGATCCTCACCACTGCATCAGAACCCTCGTCTGTGCACACCTGCCACTCCCATTCACAGTGCTCCATCGCTTGCTCCAACAATTGCCAAGATCCCCCAGTGCCTTGATGTCCAGTCCCTGAGCAAGTAGAGGCTCAAATGCTTGGGTTTGACAAGCTTGATCGTTTGCGAATGTCCGATGGTACTCATCCCCGGCATCATACGTACCTTGGATTTGAGCGAGTTGCTCATTGATGAGATGGAGCATCTTGAAATTGACCTAGCGTGTGAACAACTTGGGTCGTGATCAAATACTCAACAGGGGCGGATCGGCAACTTACCTTGATTTTGCCTCCTCGTTGCAAAGTCAGAGCTTGTGGAGCCGGGGGGATACATGTCAGGCCCAACTGATAATATATAAGCGTAAAACTACATATCGTTACGTAGGGTGAAAAATCAAACCTTGGCCAAGGTTGCTCGCATCCGTGGGTCTGTGTGCGATTCTTGACCTGGCTCCAGAGGCTCAGCGTTAGTAAATGACCTAAATGTGAATATTCTAGTTTGGCTTTGCGAACAGTGTTAAATACCTACGTACCTTGGTACTGCTCGTAGGCTTGACAAGGTTAACAGTGGCGATGAGTTCAAGTCCATCCTAGAGACAAGGGGGCAGAGCGATGTGAGAGGTCCGGCAATGTGCAAAAGGGCCCAAAGGAATCAATCCCACCCACACAAATGCAATAGCATTGCCGTTCCGATGTTGCGGCAAAGTAGCTGTGGATCCGTTGAAGAAAGTGCCTGGGACGTATAGAAGGAAAAGAATAGTACTCATATTAGCAATAAAAGGAATGGAACTCACTCTTTTCCAAAGCCGCATCAAACACTTCCAGGTCGTCCGGGATTGAAGAATCATCCACAAATGTGCATGTAGCTGCACTTTTGGACGGCGGGATCTTGCAGATTACCAAGCTGCTTGTTCAGGCTCCATCACCAAAAATCATCCACAAATGTGCATGTAGCTGCGCTTTTGGACAGCAGGATCTTGCGGATTACCAAGCTGCTTGTTCGGGCTCCACATCCCACCAAGGGTCAGACACGGGCACCTATCATATGATACTTGGTTCCGACTGGTTATCCCATCCACTAAAGATATTTCAAAGTCCTCTCTAACACGTTACATTTTTTAACCCGTCTTCAAAATCCAATACCTTTCGAAACTCCCCGGCCTGATCAACCAGTGAGCACATCACACAAATTCCTATAACTAATCAAGAACTATTATGTCGACTCGAACCGGCCGAACGTACCAACGAGCAATGCGCCCACAGCGCGCTGCCAGTATGTATGTGGTATGTACACTCGATACTACTCATGGTGAACACCTAACAGCATTTCATGAGGCACTGAGTAGACGACAAGGGGACGAATGGGGTACAACACACCCGCTGTCCCAAACATTGCTACAAGTACAAGTGACCACCCGCAAGGGATCTATACCCTCAGCGGACACCTCCAACGAGGTTAGAGCAGAGGATATACCACTCCCGCCTTCCGTCTCAGACGTGCTCCCTAGTACTGAGCACATCGAAGCTCCCTTGGACCTTCGAAGGGCCGAGGTGGAAGCCGTAGATGCTCCTGGGAGCGCTGAGCGCAACCCGGTGGAAGCAGCAGTCAGTGATAGCGCTGACATTGTCCCTCCCAATGACGAAGTGAGAGCCCCCATCAAATAGGAGGATTTAGATGGCTCTGAACATCCGTACAGTCGCCTACCGACCACCATGAACTTGATACAGCTTCACATACTTCTTACATGGAATTCATGATGAATATACTGTATGGTCTAGATGATGACATACAGAATGAACTATACACTTGAGCGGAAAGATACAAACACCTTAAGCGCACCACGCACTTAGACTCCAACACCACGCGTAGCATAGCCTCCTACCCACTTGCGCAACTGCGCTATGCCTCAGGCACACTAGCAGAATGCTCTTTTACTAGAGATGTGACATACCATCAGACAGGGATGGCACCGCTCCCTCTGAGGTAAGCAATGAGTGCGAATTATGAGCTAGAGCCATGTCCCCTGTCAAAATAGCCAACTAGCACAGACTAGAAGAGAAATCCCAAGCATCATTGCAGTCAATCAGAAGTATTACCTTAAATGACACAAGCTAGATGGACGAATCCACCAGGAGCACCGAAGTACCCCATAATCGTGCCAGATGGTCCAAACTACTGGATATCATCAGATTGTGAGGTATAACACCGGGTAGAAATATCATGAAACCTACCATCCCACGAGAGATGCACAAGGCAGCGGATCAAGCTCCTCCAATGAGCTACTTTGCAAGGAACATTGCCCCTGCTGGACAACCAGACCCAGACAGATCAGACACCTCTTATTCCAGCTCATCCAGTAGCATGAGGACACTACGTGCCGCAAAGCATCCTGAAAAGAAGAATGCCCACCGTGAACAGCAGAAGTCTGAGAAGGACATGGTGACTAGAGTCTGTCAGGGGACACCCTGTTTTCCAGTTCCGACACCACACAAAGTTCCAACTTCATTTCCAACTCCGCTTCCAGTTCCGCTTCAATCTCCGACTCCGCTTTCGAAAATGATTCCACTTCTGGCAGAACTTCCACCAGTTTGGTTTGCCTTGCCAATTCCACTCCACTTTCTGACTTCTGCTCTTGGAACAGTGTTGGGAGTCAAGCGGCTTGGGTAGTAGGTGGCATCAAGGGTCAATCAAGGGTCGGGGAGGTCAGGGGGATGCAGGGTTGATGGTGAGTGCCAAGT
The DNA here is from genome assembly GCA_015179125.1 of Gautieria morchelliformis. Lineage (NCBI taxonomy): Eukaryota > Fungi > Basidiomycota > Agaricomycetes > Gomphales > Gomphaceae > Gautieria > Gautieria morchelliformis. The sequence continues at coordinate 14,572 of WHVA01000596.1, read as the reverse complement.
GTTGTCCCTGGCTGCAGAGCATAGTATAATACGGGCTCGCTGACATTGGGGGTCTTTAGACCTTTCTCTTGGGATTTCCCCTTGTCAGGTGAGAATCCCTTCTCTTGTATACTCTATTCATTTATACATACTTCGGATTTCCCTCGTCAGTTGTGTGGTAGTGTGACCTCCACAGCCAGCTAGGGTTGCCCTTACAGAGTCAAGATTGACACACCCATGGCTTACAACAGCATGCCCAACTTCAATGCCTTCGAGCATTGGTAAATGTGTGGTTTGAGATTACTGGCTTCCCCAAGAAGCACCGCATCATACAGATGCTAGCTTTCATGTCAGGAAAAACACAGCAATACTTCATGACATTTGTAGCACCAGACCTTAAGAATTGGACCATTGAATCCATAGGACACAGTTTATTCAATTACTGCTTCCCCCCTGCCTTTAGAAGGCAGATGAGGATGTGCTTCAATGACCTCATGCAAGGGAAACGCACAATAAAAGAATACCTTTGACTGCTGCAATCTATGGCAGCACAGTTGCCCAACATCACCAAGTTCCAGCTGATACAGTGGTTCTGGGATGGTGTACAGTCATACTTACATCTGAAGTGGACTGAGAACCGGTTTGCCCCTGAGTTCCTGGCACTAGACGAAATGGAACCGTCAGCAGAACATTACAAGAATGTGGAAAGCCTACGTTTATATGAATCACATAGGGCAAGCAAGGATGTGCAAGCATGTAAATACCCTATTTACCCGCATTTCCCTTAAGGCAATGTGCACTACTGGATGGGTTAGTTAATGCTAGTGGATCCCTATGGATGCACTGTATAGTTCTTGTGGGAACTGCGCCATGGTTCCTCAGATCATCTCACCTTACACTGTCACTTCATAGCACATGGGATAACCACATATTGGTTAAGTTCCGCTTGCCCTTGTGATACAAGGTTCTAAGATCCCTACTCATTTACACATTTTTAAACTTCCTGCAGTTGTTCACCAAGTGAACAACTGATTTGTGGAAATCCATGCAACCTTGAAAAAGATTGCTGCATCAACAGCTGTTTACCGTTGAAAAACATCCAGTAGACCTTCTACTGTTGACTGCAAGTGTGATGATTCCACGCAGTCGAAGATGGATACAAGCCTCTAGCTCACGGCCCCCATCCCAGGAACAGCCTAGTGATACCATGGCTGACACAGCCTTGAGCTTGGACCCCAGGATGCTGGAAGACTATACAGTGGGTCCACGAGGACCCACTGGAACTATGTAAGCTACCAGCTATTATGTGTTGCCTCGCGGCAACACAGGTAAATACCTATATTTACAGCGTGGACGTGCACGGTCCTCGACGGTGTACCTAGCCCTTAGAGTCCCGACTTACTGTACCACCACCAAATCACTCCCTATAGACTATTTGAATCCTCTGTCAATGTTTTCTACACTGAGATGCTGCCCGCACTGACTCTATAATTTACGATCCACACACTTCCCATGTGCCACAGCACTGATGGCATCCTCCATATCTATGATACAGTTCTACCCATGCATCATTCACCATCTTACATTGTCTGCTTACAGTGCTGCTCATTCGTTCAGTCCATTTTTTTCATCTCATCACGCGTCGAAATTTTTGAGTCCGACCGTAAGCGAGCCAAAACAGCATGTTTTGCTGTGGAAGTAAAATGACACCCTTGGCTGCCCGGCCATGTGAATTACTTAATAATATAAACTAATAATTATTGATGCTCAACTGACTGTGCATGTATGAGGAGCAAGAAGGATTACCAGGACGTCCTCCTGGCCACAGGAGCTCAACTACAGATTCTCGGTATGCAGGAGAGCTTAGAGGATGAAGGAGATCTCGATAATCATGAAATGGATGACAATCATGAAGGAGCTGTGCTTGAGAGCATCAGCGCAGGACTAATTGGTATCGCTCACACCCTTTCAGGCAATGGTTCGCAAGGGGGAGAGGGGGCTTATGATGTTATACCCAAATCAAAGGTTTTTTTATCAATTCCTTGCATTGGCCAGACAGATGGTTCCGGTCCATGTACTGGTGAGATTTCATTTGCATGCCAAACTCATTAATATGCTTAAATATGCAATGGGGAATGACATAGGCTCAGTCATGGAACTTTCACATCCCTCTGTCATATGCTCCAGCCCCTACCTATTTTTCAATCAACTGGGAGGTGACCACAGTGCTACTGCCATCGTATCACCCATGCACTTTGGTATTTAGGCCAGAAACATTTAGTCTGGCCAGATGAAGAGCACAAAAAGGTGGTTCAGGATTGCTTTGAGGCACAGTCGGGCTTCAGGGCTGTTGGAGCATGTGATGGCTCACTTATTAGGATTACTGAAGACCCACATGAGAGCCAGGGTGTGTACCGGTGTTGTAAAAAAACTCCCAGTGGTACATGATTACTTTGGAAGAGATACAGACAGCTAATGTCAATTTCAGATAAATGTACAGGCTACTATTGATCATGAGAAAAGGTTTACATCCTATGATATGGGTTGGCCAGGGTCTGTGCCAGATGTATCTGTTTTCAAGGCATCGTATATTTGGAATAACTGTGCAGCGCACTTCAAGCCAGGCAAGTATCTACTAGCTGACAAAGGTATGAACAAATTGGTCACAGACTACCAAAGTGTTGTCATGACCCGTCTATTTTGTATACCCAGTAACCTCGACACCCCACCTTTACGTTCTCCCTGTTCGCTCCTCACCGAATGCGCCAAACATTTATTCACTATCGCATCATTCGCACATAGCAGCACTACCTGGACTCGATCAACGCCTTCTCCCCGACTCGATTGTCCATCACGGGTCCCCTCACCTCCCTGGCTCACACCCTGTCGGATGCTGTTTTGGAACCCTTCAAGACTTTGGTGTTATTGCTAACACTTCAATCTATCAGAACGTGTCATTTACGAGACTCAAAGAATATTAAACAATGCTGCAGCACAACTCCGGAAATAATTTAATATTTGTACCTTGGTTGCAATCCGCGTAAAAACTAGTCCAAGTTAATATGGATGGAAGGCAATACGTTTCTTAGCAGCACTGAACAATAAACTAAAAGAATGTAGGTTCAAGGACACTATCGGGGTCCAAGCGTATTCCAAAATATAAAGGAATGTACTTAGCAGGCGAGTTTATAAATGGACTGCCCTGATAATCTACCAGCGCACAGCAATAAAACGAGGGATGAACGAGTTTTAGAAGTGACTTGTGAAAGTCTCTAATCAGGAAAATCAACTGATCAGATCGTCTCGGGTATTGGAGTGCGAATGGCAAGACTATCAATTGACAGACTCACTCTGTAGAATTACACCCGGAGGATTAGTCTAGGTGGCTAAGCAGAAAAGTATCTACTTAACAAGGAATTAGACACTAAAGTAAGTGAATAACCCTAGCTGGGATTAGCAGCTTAGTAAGATGCAAGTCACACAAGGTCACGTGGATAGAAGATGTTAGATTGCTAGAATGATGATTCAAGGAGGTCAGAATGGCCTCCTTTATATTGTAAAATACACAGGATTACATAAAATGGGGTTCTTCTATCTATTAGGTGAGTGATGTCATAAGTAAATATTTGCACTGCTGAAACACACCCTCGTAACTATTGCAGCATGTTTGTGCAAAGAAATTGGAAATAGATAGCCAATCACCTTCCCTGGTTTGCACAGCCTTGCACTGCCCTGCACAGCCCTACACAGCCGCTATGACATCAAGGGGCCTATTTGGTGTCGTAGCATTGCGTTTGGAGGATCCATTCATCCAATAGGCTTTATCAAACCTGCACCCTAGTTTTGGCTTTGTACATCTTTGTGTGACTTTGTACGCAGCCTTGCACAGCCATGGTTGCTATGATGCAAGTCATGTGCCAGCTGGGTTTGAATTGCATAGGCTTGTGTAAGTGGTACATCACTAAAAGCGCACGCTGGTGGCGTGACATTGTCACACATGACATGTTTCACCAGCGCGTGCCAGACTCTCAATGTACGGTCATCTCTCGCCATCTGACCCCATGATGGGGCTGCAGGGCCACCCACACTCAGGATGCCCGTGGGATCGCCTCCAAGGGCCGCCTGGTCGGCATAATGGATCAACAATGTCAAGTCTTTGCCAGACACGGTCGATAGGTGAGTATCATAGTGAAGATCGTTTACTGGGTTGATCCCGCACGACCTATGGAAGGAACACCCTGCGAACGCACTTTGGCCATATGAACACCCAATGGGGTTGGATTAAGAAGATGATGGGGCTAATGATGAACCATCATGCCGGGTGAATGGTATCGATCATATTTGATGGCATGCCTGCTGGCTAAATGCGCGAGCAGCGAATAGCGGTTCGGAGAATGGGGCGAACAGCAGGTAGAGTGGGCGTAGAGGGGAAGTGATCGGTAGGTGTGGCGAACTCTGGCAAAGATGCTAGGGAGTGACGAGGGGGAACATGGAGGTAGCGCGGTAGGAGAAATAAACCGGTCATGACAAGCTCCCCATAGACTCGCTCCTCAGGTCGAGATGACCCAGGTTGCTTCCACATATGCCGGAAGGGTTCGAAATGCAGACTGTTTGCCCCGATGTCATTGCTGAAAACCTCCCGAATGAGAGGGACGATGGGCCGTCTCCAGACGCCTTCAACGTTAAAGGTCTGACTTGGTCCCATCGGGACCGAATCTTCTGGGGCTGCCAGGGCTCCCGATGCCCCATCCCCTGCCTGCCTCTCCCGTCTTGCGCGTTTCCTTTTGCGCCTCCATGACTGCTTTATACTGGTGGGTACCATAATCGGCACAGTGCACTCCTTCCAGCCATGGAACAACTGCATGGGGTCGTGAAGTTTCTTTGATGTCATACCCGCTAAATTTTCATCCACAGTATCCCACGAGACACCAGCCAAGTCTTGCGGCCTAAAATCATCCGCCAAGATCACGTTATCCACCAACTGCTTCAGACTCGCCCTAGACTTGGTATTTCCCACACCCCAGAACCAGTCCCCGAGACGCCATGCACTAATGTTCGGATATGGCCATAGGGACTCCCCCAGCGACAACTGCCTTTGGGATGAGTTAGACAATGCCCGTTCTGCCCCAACATGTTCATCTGGAATCCTGGCCGGATGTCCATAGTACACCCGCGACAACCCAAAGGCATTGGCAGTGGTCTGGACTGTCTGCGTCAGTCTCAGACACACACCTTGAGCCAGTTGAATAAAAGTTTGGGTGATAGAAACTGAGTCACCCTCCACAGGGGGCTCAGGCTCCGGCTGAGGGCCTGGCAAGGGCGCGGGTCCCTCAGGTAACATGTCGATGATTTTGTGAGTGGGCCACCGTGTCCGATGACCACAGCCCAAGCGTTTTTGACTGACGGACTCGCGTCCCGGCCTCGGAGGTGAGGGAACCGCCTTGGGAGCAGGATCGCGTGGGATGCCATCACCCATCGGAGACACATGATCCTGGAAGTACGGTACCACATGTCAATATGTGACTAACCTGAATATGAACCAGAACCATGTACTCACACCGCTAGGTTCCACATCATCATAGTATAACATCGGGCCTGCCGAGGAGTCACGGTCAATCCCATCAGCGGCGCAGCTGTGCTCTGGGCCCCATGGGTCGTGGATAGTCTGACCCGGAGGGGATTCGCGCCATGGCGCCCCTAAATGTCCTTGTACCGCCCCATCCTCGTGTGGTGGCACTGGCTGCAGTGGCCCCGCGCCTGATCCTGCGCCAATTTGCCTTGTAAGGCTGGAAGGGCCAGGGGCAGCGGCTGCCTCAGTAACCGCGGTCCGTTCACTGGCAGGCTGACTCTGATGGTGGACACGCTTCCGTTTTCGAGCCAGATGGTGGACTTGCTCGGCTGCCACCTGTGCGCATTTGTTAGCCTCTATGTGTGCCGGACACCGCCCCATGTGTTTGCTGAGGGTGTTATCCCGCTTGAACTGTTGCCCACAGATACATTCTAGAGGTATTGCCACGAGTCGTCAACTTGAAGACACGATATCATAGGAGTGAGTATTACGCACAGGGAATGAACAGCCTGGACACCTGCGCCAGGGCCTGCCAACTGAACTGCAGGCATGTTTCACGGTGCCACTGGCCCACGCCGTCGCCGAGTGAGCTAGTACCAAGAGGAATGCCAGCCGTCGCAGCGGAGGATGGCGGCCGCGCCGCAACCATTTTCAGGTCACAGGCTGAGGGGACCAGGCCCCCCTGCAACGGAGGCACCTCTACCTACCATGGAGGTGAGCTAACACTGGGCTACACACCCCTATCCAACCCTGACCTGTGACGGCCTTTTCCTATTCGCTAATGCCCTACGAGCATTCGATATAAGTAGTTTACATTCGCACGTATATTCCCCAGTTCAATTATCATACGTCGTGCATCTTGTGCAAACTTGACCTCGCTGTGATCATCGTCTTGAGCCTTTCCTTGAAGATCTCTATCTTCGACCAGCCAAGGACTTAGGCATCACTGGTGAGTTCTCATACTTCATCTTCGTTACCTTAGCCTTCGAACTACTTTCTGTGCTGTTGGCGAAGGGCTCTGAAGGAGCACCTTCGCCAGCGAAGGGACTGTCGAAACTTAGACAGCCCTTCCACGATATCTTGCACGTTACGTCGTCAAGTGCTGCGAGCTATTTTGCTACGACTGTAGATAGGGCGAGCCCCGTTCAGGCAACCCTCTTGTTTCGTGAACATTCATCGGTTCACTTATTCGCCGAACGGCATACTTATTCGCACAAGTTATTCGGGCATTCGCTGTGTTCACTAATACACGATATTAACGTCTAAAAACCAATCTTGACAGAGCTCTTCTCTGCTGATGCATTCATTGCCGAGCACGACAGGCTGCAGAATGCGCCTCGGGAGCCTGGGTGTGATTTGCCCCGTGTGATGGCAGCTGTCATGTTCTGGTCGGATGCTACTCATTTGGCACAGTTCGGGTCGGCACAGCTGTGGCCTATATATGCGGCATTTGGGAATTAATCGAAATACGAAAGGGGAAAGCCGTCATTTGACGCATTTCACCATGTCGCTTACATGTCCAAGGTAAGTGTCAGATAGCATTGCCAGTTTATGATTGAGCTCAGGCAGATGTATCATGTAGCTACCAGATCACATACAGGAATTTATCCGAGAGATCCAAGGTGGCAAGGCAGGTTCACAGGCACTGCTGTCACATTGCCGGCGGGAACTCTTTCACGAGACGTTGAAACTGGTTCTAGATGATGAGTTTGTGGAGGCATGGAGACACGGGATCGTCATAGACTGTCACAATGGGATTACTCACCGTGTATACCCCCGTATCTTTACATGGTCGGCTGACTATCCAGAAAAGTGCATGTGGTAGTCCACTCTCTCACAAGTGACTCAAATGGAAAAATGTAGGGTGTTACTTGGTGCCATCTGTGATGGGAATGAGTGCTTATGCGTTGGGTGCCCATGTAAAAGGGCGAAAGTGCCCTATTTAGGCATGGTGAGTGACAGAAGACTGCGCGAGAAGCATCCCCGTGTGCCCTCCGACACCCTCAGCCAGAACGTTATGCTGGCACGAAAGATCATTTACGAAGATGGATATGCGGTGACTAGTTCCCATGTTAATCATTTCCTGAAGCCCGGGTCCTATGTCCCAACAGAGGTGAGGTTCCACTGTTGTGATAACCCAAACTGAAGCATCATGATTGCTTTCATTATTAGAGTGCATTTACCAAGTTGGACAATGGAAAGTTCAACTATTTCCGAATGCTCGTGCCGGATTTGATGTACGAGCTCGAGCTTGGGGTCTGGAAGGCCCTGCTGACGCACTTGATTCGAATTTTGGCATCGATGGGACCACACATCCTGGTGGAATTCAATTGTCGGTGCGCCCCATTGTTTTTTTTTGCGAGCATAGTGTCCCCCTGAATTGCCCCTGAGGATTCCGGGGTGTTCCAGGCTTTGGACGTAGCACAATACGGCGCTTTGGTAGCAATGTGTCTGATATGAAGAAATTGGCCGCTCATGATTATGAGGACATTCTACAGGTGAGCTCAGAGCCATGTGACTGAGTGGCATTACCCGATTCAGCATCACATGTAGTGCGTGATCCCTGTCATCGAGGGTCTTGTGCCCAAGCCCTTTGGCGGCATCATCCTGGACATCCTTTGGGAGGTCTGTCAGTGGCATGGGCTTGTGAAGCTCAGGTTACACACCAAGACAACCTTAGCCCGCCTGGATGGGGCAACCACCACTCTAGGCAAGCAATTCCGCCGCTTTCTTGGTGAGGTTTGCGACTGCATGGAGACATTTGAGACCCCCAGTGAGGTGCAGACATGCCAACGACGGCAGGCCCGCGCCCTGGCACCGCAGCTGCACAGGGTGCCAAAGGGAGGAGCAACCGACATGAACCATGGAGCACCCAGGCAGCGAAAGCGAAAAACTCTGAATTTACAGACGTACAAGTTCCATGCGCTTGGGCACTACGTCCAGAACATCCGGTTGTTCGGGACAACGGACTCATACACTACGCAGATAGTAAGTCATGCCTGCCACCGGGGATTCCCCCTTTGATTGCCTCGTTTCAAGGGCGAGCTGGCACACCGGCGTGCAAAGTCTCACTACCGGCTATGCACTAACAAACGAGCGTTTCTAGGTCAGCTAGCCAAGCATGATTCATGCACTCACCAGATCCAAGCCATATGTCAGCGTGTTGCACAGCGTGGGATCAAGACTGCAGATCACCATGTGCCTTTGGCAAGCGAGCCTCTCCCATACATGTCATCTGCCGAGCATTATCACATTAGTCAGGCTACTCGGCACCCTCTGTATGTAGGGCCCTGGGTCGTGCAGCATGATGGTGTGTAAGGAAGTAGATTCCCAGGGGGGGGGGGGTCCACAAGATCCCACTGTATAGTAGTGTGTGGGAACTGCCCGGCAGTTCCCCAGCTTAACTTACCTTGTAAACCGTCACTACGTAGCATCAGAATCCCACAGCTTGGTCGATCTCTGCTGCTCTTGTGATACCCACAAGGCTCTAAGTTTACTCCTTTACACTTTTTTGAGATTCCATTGGCTGTTTGCCCAGCAAACAGCTGGACTGTGGTTTTGGCAGCGTCTTGAAAAAGACCGCTACTCTGACGGCTTCACCGTCGAAAACTGTTGCTGCAATGTTATCATCACAGGAACGCCTCGCAACAGACAGCAAGGAGAGCCAGCAATGGCTCTGTAGGTTCAGAGCGTTGGAGGACAGGATGGCTGAGTGTGCCACGACTTATGCAACCTACGGCACAACTCACCCAACGACGACGACCTGGCCAAACCGCCGTGGAGCACGCTCGCACCAGCACCCACGCGAGTCAAACTGAATGGGGACACGCCTTCGCTGAAGGAAGGCGTGGAACCAGTTGCACAAAAACGACCGGTCGCACAGCCGGCCAGCCCAACGCCATGGCCTGGCTGCAACGAGGTTCCCCCATGGCGCATCCACGCCCCACGATGTCCCCAGGCTCCCCAGGGACAGGCCGGCCACACTGGGCATGACGCGTGATGTGACGTGCCCGTCGACGCCACCTCCACCGTCCCCATCGCGCATCCGCGCTCCAGGCCATCCCAGATGGCTGCAGATGACGGCACACACCACCTGGTGTGTGCATCCACCCTGTGGAATGCCCAGGAGCACCCCAGGATCACTGGGAACCCGCGTAAGCCGCCGCGCACCCCAGCTGCCGCCCCGGCCGCCCTGCTTGGTCCCAGCCAGTGGGGCCGGTGGTGCACGCTCCTTAGAGCGTGCATCCACCTCTGGGGACCGTCCAGAGGTCCCCAGAGCCGGCCAGAGGTCGCGCTCGCTGCGCCTGGCGCGCAACGACACCCGCGCACCCCAGGACCCGTCCCGGCCGCCCTGATCGCTTCCAGCAAGCGGGAACGGTGGTGCACGCTCTGTAGAGCATGCATCCACCTCTGGGGACCTTGCAGGGGTCCCCAGAGCCGGCCAGATGTCACGCACCCGCACCCAGCGCACAACGACATCCACGCGCCCCGGCTGCCCCGCTCGTTCCCAGTGAGCAGGAACGGTGCTGTACGTCCCAAAGGACGTGCACCCACCGCTGGGAGCCCTCAAGGGGCCCCCAGAGGCCACCAGGCGCCGCAAAAGCCGCGCGCGCAGCACCACTCCACCCACCCTCGCTCGCAGCCGCATGCAGGGCCGCCCCCATCAGCGGCGGGTGCCACGCGGCGCACCGGGTCCCCAGCAGACACCCAGGCTGCTGGGGCTCCCTGCCGCATGCCAGGGTCGGCCCACCGCTGCGTCCGCGTTCACACGCGGGCCCAGAGGCGGTCCCAGCCGCCATGCTCTCTCCTGTCAAGGAGGGAGCGTGCGGCACGCCCCAAGGGGCGTGCATCCGCATCTGGGGACCCACCAAAGGTCCCCAGAAGCTCCCGGTTGTGGCATATGTCGCAACCGCCGCATTGCCGGCTCCCTGCAGAGCCACCGCCATTCAGGGTGGCCCCTGGGCAACGCAGCAAGCCCCCAGCCATCATGAAGATCGGCAAGGAACTCCACCAAGCCGAGGAGATCAGGCTGCGAGATGTGGCCACGCTGGAGAATGTCCAGACAGCCCTCTTCCCATGCGGGGAACACGAAGCGCCATGTCAAAGTGCGCGACAGTCCGCAGCTAACAAACATGGCCACAATGCGGAAGACCCGCGACAAAACGAACTGGACAGGCAGCGAATGCCGCTGCCAGCCGTCCCGGTCGAACAGGATGTGAGGTTCAGAAATGAACCCCAAGAGCAACCGGCTGCCCCCATGGACAGCCACAAGATGATCCAACAGATCGTCAGAAAGCTGTGCCTCTGCCTGCATCACATGCTTGGCGTGCACACAAATGCACATCTGTTGTGTCCAGGTCCATGGACACAATGCCCAGCGGCTGTATGCAGCCGCTGGCCCGTTTGGCCATGAAGCGGTCAAGTATTGACCACTTCGGTAATTTCATTGCGTAGGGCTCCTCCGAGTCCTACGGGTGACATCGTGTCACAAAGCGGTCAATTATTGACCGCTTGGTTATTCCTTGCATAGGGCCCTGCCGGGTCCTATGGCTGCATAACTGCTATCCTTCGCAGTTAGGCACCAATGATGCCTAGATCATTGGCTGTTCAGTTCCCCACAGACATCACCTGTCTGTGGTTTTGAGAGCATTCAAGTTGTTCTCAACCGTGGGTTTCGGTTCAGAGGGGGGAGAAACATGCCCCCAAACCAACCAACCACCCACTACAACCTGGGAGTGCCAGCAAAGCCGGCACAACCACTGGTGTTCAGAATGCTGAACACCAGAACAGGTGTGTTGGCACTGTGCCAATACATCTGCCATGATGCCATAGCATGGCATCATGCTGTTCAGTCAGATCTGAGATATCAGATCCGCTGGTATTCTGATGTACATCGGAATAGCCTGATCCATACACCCATCCCTTTCTCAAGGTCAAAGGGGTGCTTCTTTTGGCTCACCCAGTGGGTTCATTCTAGAAGGGGAGGGTGTAAGGAAGTAGATTCCCAGGGGGGGGGTTCCACAAGACCCCGCTGTATAGTAGTGCATGGGAACTGCCCGGCAGTTCCCCAGCTTAACTTACCTTGTAAACCGTCACTACATAGCATCAGAATCCCACAGCTTGGTCGATCTCTGCTGCTCTTGTGATACCCACAAGGCTCTAAGTTTACTCCTTTACACGGTGATCCGGCCATTGTTGTGAGTTATGACAGTCTCACTCCTGCATGTGAGACTAAGCATCACGTATAGAGCTTTGTTGAGAAACTCAAGGACCACTTGCTCATTCGCATGCAAGGGGGATTGTGTGCTGGGGAAGAGGCAGTGTTTTCCTCTGATGAGCACAATCGCCTTTTCTTTCAACATGATCGTATCTATTGGCATGCCATGTTACGTGTCAATTACACCACATATGATGTGCGTCGTGAGCAGGATTTTATTAACCCACAGACTGCCAAATGTGATGTCATGCTTGCCTCAAACGAAGACCCCACACCCGGGGGAACCCCTCACCCATACTGGTATGCGCGGGTGCTTGGGATATTTCATGCCCAAGTCCAAAGGCTTGGTGCCGGGGGACTCTCACCCCCCATATCCTTGGATTTCCTGTGGGTCCGCTGGTTTGTCCGTGACCCTGAGTATCGGAGTGGGTGGTCTGCACGCAGACTTGACCGGGTAGGGTTTGTGCCAGAATCCGACGAGGATGCCTTTGGCTTCCTTGACCCCGACTGCGTCATCCGCGCTGTCCATCTCATCCCAGCCTATGCACATGGACGCACCAAAACACTTTGTTCCCAATCAGTGGCCCGGGATCATGAAGGTGACTGGGAATACTTCTATATAAACAGATATGTTCTTCCCAGTCAGCCATTTTAATTGGAGAGCTCTTGATAACCGTTCCCAACTCTAGGTTCACCGACCGGGACATGCTCATGCGATACTTGGGGGGGGGTGTAGGCCATTTCACTCAGCCTGTCCCCTCCTCATTGGACACTCCCATCTATGAGGACCCTGAGCCAGAGGATCCCAGCACTGTGGATGATGGGCAAGGAGGGGACTCACCCCCTCCTTCGTTACTCCCATCCACTGATGACGATGGCAGTGCAACTGACACCACTGGCACCACATCAGCGCAGGCGAGTCTTTCTGGTGATGTCACACCACTGACCACAGATGCGGACTCGGACAGCTCCGCATCCGAACAATCAAGCGGCGATGGAGGAGGAGAATCCGACTTGGAGCTACCCAGCGATGAAGGATACAATTGATACAGTGTAAATTACAGCAAAAGTTCTCAATCTATAACTGAGAGATATTCTCATCCGTGAGAATGGAACGGCTCGTATGGCAATCTTCTATCAATTACTCAGATGTATTCAGCCGTGCTCTCGATCGGCAAGTAGAACTGAACCTAATTTCACTGATAGAACTTTGGCTGGAGTCAGATTTCTATCAGGGGTCACCGGCCACTGGGGAAAACTAACTGTGTGTCAATCTTTGCTGGCTCTCCCAATGCACGGAGGATGACCATGGACTCTGACTGTGACTATGGACGCGTTATGGAACCAGTCACAGTCACGCATATGTTGACAGGTCACATTATGTGACCCGGCCCCTTAATACTTAACCCTCGGCGAACACATGTGCAGGTTGCCCGTCGCCCACTATCATGCCCTCGCATTCCAGAGAAAATTCCAGCCGTTCCTCCACATCGAGCTTGTATGGGAGCTCGCGCAGCTCCCATACAAGCTCAGGGAAATCCAAGCGAGGCCATGCCTCCAGCCAGAGTGCCCACCGCAAAAGACCCCAAAGCCGACGCTGCGCCCACGCCGCGTTCGTCCCCCTACCACCCCTCACTCTCCCTCTAACCTCACAGGACTCTTCGTCGCCCCACCCTGGGACATTCAGCCTTGCCCTGAGCTCACCTTCACGCTCCCCCTCTCCCTCTCGGTCGCCTAGCCCACACCCACACAGATCCCAAGAATCTTCACCAGGTCAGACTGATGAAGACCACCGGGCCCTACCAGGCACAAAGCGCAATCGGCTTGAAGAACAAGGTGCCGTGCGCAAGCGGCTGTGAGTGCTGAGTTCAACCTCACACACTCCACTCACAATGACCATCCAGGAAGAAAGCTGACCCGTTGTCCACAGCTGGACGGCACTTTGGATGTGTCCATGACATGTGGACGTGTTTCTCACGTGTCTTGCAGGAAGGACTCAAGTATGACACTAATGAGGATCCTTTAGAGCACTATAGCGAAGAGTGAGTTTGCTCAGCCTGGATGCCATCAGCACACTGACTGCCTCGTTAGTGCCCAGGTATACATTCAGCTTTTCATCGCGCTCCAGGAGCACGCGCCTGGCATTATTGAAGCCGTTCGCAAGCAGGGTGTGGATGAAGTGGCTGATTTCGTGAGTTACTCCAACATGTATCTGACCTGACTTTAATTTCTATGCAGTTGGATGACAAATGCAATGATGCCCGGGGCGAAGACGTCAAACGTGTCAAGGACAACACCCAGTACCTTCGCCCACTGTCTAGAGCCTTCACTCCTCCTTTGGGTCTCACCGACAAGATCACGCGAGGCTTCCGACATCCTCAACTCGCCTGCCTCATTTGTCCCTTGGGGTGGCTGGAAGAGTTTGATGCCAGTGAGAGGTATGCCCTAGCTGCACCCACTCCCGCACCCCCGCGTGATTCGGCGCCCCACATTTTCCGCCAGCAACTTGCTGATGGCAAGAGAATGCCACACGCGCACGACTGGCCTTTGTTTCTCTTCAATGAAGAGATGTTTGACATGGATGACCTTTTCAAGAGCTTCTTGCGCAACGATATCCTCATACACGTATGTGTCCATCCTCATTCGTCTGACACTGCGGCAGGCATGGCGGTTAATCTTTCTTGGCCCTAGCGCACTTGACGGCCACCCATCTCGTAAGGCGACCAGACGAGGCAACGCTCGCATCAACAACATGACGAAGGTCACGGTTCCTGCCCTGGCTTATATTTCAACTCTGGTAGGTCATG
>WHVA01000595.1:0-63615 GCA_015179125.1 Gautieria morchelliformis | reverse complement strand
GCAGTCAAGGTTCCTGACGAGGTCATGGAGGGGGAGTCTAGTGAGGATTTAAGCTGAGCAGAATTTGGAGGCAAGGATAGAAAGGATGGAAGCAAGGAAGAGCTAGGTCAGGGGTGATCAGGGAAAGGAAAGCATGGTGGGGAGAATAAGAAACAGAAAAAAAAGATATGAAAAGGAGCAAAGTGTGAAGATAAAGGAGCTGATAGCTGTGGTGAGGGATGTTGGAAAGAAGGTTGGCAAGGTTGGGGAGAAGGTATGCGAGCTGTTGGGAGAGTTTAGGGCAGCGAATGATAGGATGAACAGGGTGGATATGGAGTTCATAAGGATTCTAAGGGGGAGGAACTTTCTGAAATGGAAAACAGAATGCATGGGACTTGGGGAGTATATGGAACGGTGCAGTTGGAGAATGAAAGTAGTAGTAATGAGGAAATGGTGGGGGTGGATAGCAAGGAGGAGAGCGAAGTCGAGGATGTGAGGATGAGGGAGAAACTATGGAGGATATCAAAATGTCATGTGATACAGCATATATGAGTATATAATATATATTATAAGAGCATTAATAACAACATATAGGAATATATAGTAGTATTTATGAGGAGAATAATAGATGTTATTAGAATATTCTGTATATGTTTAAACATCTCAGAGATATATATACTATGAGAGAGTATCTGACTACAAGAGAATAACAGATACTTGGATAGATACTTCTAATAGATATGAGTAGGAGTATTAGTATCAATAGTTATAATGATATATGTATATAAAAGGGGTAGAAAACTAAGAAGAGGCGTCTTGTCGGCAGAGCCACCGCTCGGGAGGGACAAAAGAAAATTTATTTATATCCCAACAATAAGATTGCCATGTATTTTCACCCTCTTCTTTTCTATAATCTGATAAAATGGGTGAATCTACATATAATAAAAAGTTGCGAGCACCCGCCTATACTACCGAATCTGAGTAGTGGAATTTTCTTGGTATTATTGCTTTTGTGTGTGACTTTGTTATTCGGATCGAGAGGATGTTTTGGAATGTAACTACTAAGGGCCATGGGGGTTAAACATAGAATCATAGAGAGGCCAAAGGTCCTGGCTTGCCAGGGCAAGGCTCATGAAAGTCTTTGACCAGTTCCAAGGTGTGATCAAGCTTGGAGGTGAGGATCCACGAGGTTTCTTTGTTGGGACCCTTGTAACCAGTCCACCTAACAAGGTAGAGCAACTTGCAGCTCTTCTGCCTATTATCAATTTTGGAGTTGAGTATTTCTGAGACTTCAAACTCAGGCTTGCCGTTGATAATGACTGCAGGTGGAGGAGGCTGGACTTGGTTTGGAATGGTGTTGGGTGAGGCTGGCTAGAGCATGGATACATGGAATACTGGGTGGACTGAGTGCATGTGATCTGGGAGTCAAAGGGTGAATGAGTGAGTACCGCTTGTGCAATGATCTCAAAAGGACCCAAAAACTTCTCAGAGCTTCTTGGTGGGCCGAGTTGTATTGAAGTACTGTGCCTTGACAAAGGCAAAGGACCCTACTTGGAACTCAGGGGTGGACTTGCATCAAACATTGGCTGAGGTTTGGTAAGCTTTCTGACCCTCAAGGATAGCTTGGCAAAGTCTTGGAAAGCTTGTCCAGGTCAACCATGAAGTCTCAAGCTTGGCCGAGGTGAGGTCTTGCTTGGGGTGAACAGCTAGGTTTGGTGGTAACCCTTATTAGCAAAGAACAGGGATATGCCAGTGGTTGCACTAGGCGCATTGTTATAAGCGAACTTGGAAAGGGAAGGAGCGAGGCCAATTGGACTGTTGGTAGTTGCAATAGATTCTGAGGTACTGTTCCAAGGTTTGGTTAGCATGCTTGGTTTGACTGTCGCCCTTGGGATGGATCCTGAGGTGAAATGCAACTGCATATCCAGGGCTTTCCCTAGAGAACACCAGAAGTGAGAGACAAACACGGAGCCCCTGCCTGAGGTGACATGTGAAGGGACTCCATGCTTGGAGAAGATGTGAAGGACGAAGAGGTGAGTGAGCTCTTGCAAGGTTATCTTATCTGTGGTAGGGATGAAGATTACCTGCTTTGTGAAGTGGTCAACAATCACTAGTATGGAAGTGAACTTGGATGAAGGTGGGAGCTGCTCAATGAAATCCATAGAAATAGAAATCCAAGGCTTCTCGGAAATGGGAAGTTGTTTAAGGAGACTGTAGGGCTTGTGACATTGTGGCTTGCTTCGCATACAAGTGGCACACATCTTGCAATACTCCTTGACAAAGGATCGAATCCCTGGCCAAGTGTAGTCTCACTGGATCAGCTCCAAGCTCTTGTTGACCCTGAATGTCCTGTGAGGATGTGGTCATTGTCATGACCCATTTATTCTTGTATCAAGTTACCCCATCTTCCCTTTTCATCGCTCCATCTCTACATTTGCCCCGATCGCCCTTCGTCAGATTCGCCGAATGACCATTCACTACTCGCATCATTTGCCAATAGGCATGCCATCAAACACGATCGACATCCTTACCTGGCATGATGGTCATCACTGGCCCCATCATCTTCCCGATCAACCCCCTTTGGTGTTCCTATGGCCGGAATGCATTCGCGGGACGTCCTACCCATAGGATCGTGTGGGATCAACCCAGCAGACCAAGAGTCCGTGCAGGGGGTAAATGACAGGTCTCAAGGTGTTTTCGTACATAGGTCCTTGCCCTCTTCCTCCCGTGTTTCATGTTGCACCCCTTAGTTCTATTGTATGTTATTTCATCTATTGGTATCCTGACTGCACACCCCTATCCAACCCTGACTCATGATGGCCTCTTCCATCCTGATTCATATAGCATTCGGTATAATACTACATTCGCATTATTAGCAGTTCATATCATACATCTTGTGAAACTTGACTACACTGTGCATTGTCTTAAGCCCTTTCTATAAACTATCTTAACTAGCAGGTGTAAGGGCAACCCTGGCTAGTCGTGGAGATCACACTACCACACAACTGACAAGGGGAAATCCAAAGTATGTATAAATGAACAGAGCATACAAGAGAGGGGGTTCTCACCTGACAAGGGGAAATCCAAAGAGAAAAGTCTAAGGACCCCCAATGTCAGCGAGCCCGTATTATACTACGCTGCGCAGCCAGGGACAACGCTTGGCACCCGCCATCAACCCTGCATCCCCCTGACCCTTGATCGACCCTTGATGCCACCTATTATGCGAGTCGCTTGATTTCCGACACTGTTCCGGGGCGGAAGTCGGAAATTGGAGTGGAACTGGCAAGGCGAACGGAACTGGTGGAAGTTCTCCCAGAAGCGGAATCGTTCCCGAAAGCGGATGCGGAGATGGAATCGGAACCGGAAGCGGAGTCGGAAATGGAGTCGGAACTGGTGTGGTGTCGGAACTGGAAATGGAAAACAGGGTGTCCCCTGACATCACCCCCCCTCTAGCGTGCTGCGTCCTCGAAGCACGGGACACAAGGGATTGAAATGCCAGCGAGCGGATTCGGCGAGGGGCACCTGGATGTGTCCTGTAGAACTCCCGGAGTTTGTCAGGAGCGGAAACATCTTGCTCCGGGACCCACGAATTCTCCTCGTACCCATACCCTTCCCATTTCACGAGGAATTGGAGTCGTCCTCGCACAAACCGGCTGTCCAGGATCCGTTCTACCACGTAGTGCTCTTCCCCATCTACAATTTCTGGCGGAGGTGGCGGATGAGCCTTCCGACGTGGAATTGGGTCCTCAAGCATAGGGAGTAACTTCACCACGTTGAAGACGGGGTGGAGGCGGGACATGGACATCGGAAGTCGGAGGCGGTATGCATTCCGTCCAACCCTCCGCGTCACTGTGAAGGGCCCAAGGTAGCGGTGGGCAAGCTTCTGCGAAGGGCGTGTGGTGCGGATGTCACTTGCATCTAGGTACACCTTGTCTCCAACTTGGTACTCTGGGGCAGGAACCCGGCGTCGGTTGTAGTACCTTGCCATGTCATCCTTGGCCTTCGCAAGGGCCGACTTGGCTTCCGAAAGGGTGGAGTCCATGCGGTCTCGGAACTCATTGACCGTCTCGAGTCGGGAGTCAGCCTGGCGTGGTTCGAAGCCCATCCGCGGGTGTCGTCCGGAGTCAAGCATGAAGGGAGTCTGTTGCGTGGCGGAATGGACATGGTTGTTGTATTGGAATTCCGCCAGCGGAAGTAACTCATCCCAGTCATCCTGCCTCTCATTGACAAAGAGGCGGAGATATTGCTCCAACTCCTGATTGACCCGTTCCGTCTGTCCGTCACCCTGCGGATGGTACGCTGTGGTGGTAGCCAGCTTTATGCCGAGCAGGCGGTAGAGCTCCCGAGTCAGTTCCGCGACAAACTGCGGACCTCGGTCGGAAACGACTTGCTTCGGGAGCCCATGCAACTTCCAGACATGTGCAAGGAACAGGCGGGCCGCTCCGAGGGCTGTGATCGTCGTGTGCGTCGGAATGAAGTGGGACACCTTGCTCACCGAATCCACGACGTTCATGATCGCGTCGTAGCCATGAGACTCTGGGAGTTCAACGATGAAGTCGACACTGATGGTGTCCCAGCGGGATTCGGGAATCGGGAGCGGAACAAGTTCTCCGACGGGCGGACGTCGTTGCGCTTTGGTTCGGAGACAAAGGTCACACGTCTTCACGTACTGTCCGATGTAGCGGGACATCTGAGGCCACCAGTAATTCCGAGCCACTAACTCCAGCGTCTTCCACCTGCCAGCATGCCCAGCGACCCGTGTGTCATGGTGCTGGGACACGATGCGACGGCGGAGGTCCGCCCCACCCGGAACATAGACCTTGCCTCTG
The DNA here is from genome assembly GCA_015179125.1 of Gautieria morchelliformis. Taxonomy (NCBI): domain Eukaryota; kingdom Fungi; phylum Basidiomycota; class Agaricomycetes; order Gomphales; family Gomphaceae; genus Gautieria; species Gautieria morchelliformis. Next base: position 58,807 of record WHVA01000595.1, on the reverse strand, counting down.
AAGTGGAGCAGTCCATCACGTTCCGACCATTCCGCTGCCCGTACAGACCGTGAGTGCCCCTTCCGGAGTTCCTCCACTGCCTTCACCACCGACTCCTCCTTCTCTCCATTCCGGTACTGCCTCCGGATATCCCGGAGCATTTCCGCTTCCGCCCCAACTGCAGTTACTCCTTCTAGGGCACGGATTGCAAAGAGACTTGGGCGGAGCAGTGTCATATCCGCGTTGTCTCCACTTCCGCTTCCGTGATCCGCGCGGCGGGATAGGGCATCGGGCTTGCCCATGGTGCGGCCGGGCGGTGGTGGAGCATGAAGTCAAACCGGGACAGGTGTAGGGACCACCGTGCTTGTCGTCGGTTCAGCTTCTTAGCCGTGCGGAAATACTCGAGGTTCTTGTGGTCTGTCCAGATCTCAAAAGGGCATAGAGCACCCTCGAGGAAGTGTCGCCACTCCTCCAGCGCTCGGATGATTGCCAGCATCTCCTTGTCATGGATCTCATAGTTCCGCTCGACCGGACTAAGGCTCTTAGAGAAGAAGGCAATCGGATGCCACCCCCCACCATCTTCCGATGACTGCTGTGACAAGACCGCTCCGGTAGCTGCGTCGGAAGAATCCGCCTCGACTCGATAAGGGCGAGAGTCGTCGGGAAAGATCAGGACCGGGGCGGAAGTGATCAGCTCCTTGAGTTTGTCAAAGGAAGTCTGTTCCGGCTCTCCCCACCGCCATCCAACCTCCTTCTTGGTGAGGTCGAAGAGGGCACGGGCGTGGCAGGAGAAGTCCTTGATGAACCGCCGGTAGAAATTGACAAACCCAATGAAGGACTGGACCTCCTTCTTGTTCGCGGCACGGGCCAATCCGATACACCGGAAACTTTGACTGGGTCCATTTCCACCTTTCCTTCCGACACAATCACCCCAAGATACTCTATCCGCGTCCGCTCAAATTCGCACTTTTCCGGCTTGAGACACAGGTTGTACTCCCGGAGCCGTTCCAGCACTCTCCGCACGACTTCCCGATGTTCGGACATTGTTTTCGTGAAAATGAGGATGTCATCGAGGTAGACGCAGACAACCCCTTCTGCTATCATGTCACGGAAAATGTCATTCATCATCGTCTGGAATGTGGCGGGACTGTTGGTGAGGCCAAAGAACATGACCTGTGGCTCAAAGAGTCCTCGATTGGTGTGGAATGCGGCCTTCCACTCGTCTCCCTCCCGGATCCGGACATTGTTGAAGCCCCAGCGGACATCCAGCTTAGTGAAGTACCTCGCCCCGCGGAGTTGTGTGATCAGTTCGGAAATGAGTGGAATGGGGTACCGGTTCTTGATCGTGATCGCATTCAAGGCCCGGTAGTCCTGCACAAGTCTGAGCGAGCCATCCTTCTTCTTGATGAAGAACACCGGAGATGCCATGGGTGACTTGGAGGGGAGGATCCTCCCTGTACGGAGGTTTTCCGCAAGGAACGCATCGAGCTCTACCTGCTCCTTGGGTGACAGCGGGTAGACCTTGCAGTTGGTGGGCTTTGACCCAGGCTCCAACTCGATGGCGTGGTCCCACAGCTTCCGTGGAGGCAGGGTATCAAACGACTCCTTGGAAAAGACGTCCTCGAACTCTCGCAGGTACTCCGGAATTTCCGCCTCTACTCTATCATGCCTCTTGGAGGCTTCAGCAAGGCGTTGCGAAATATTTCCGGTGGCGCGGATGTGTTCCGCCTCCGGCGGAAGGTTTACGTACAGCAAGCGCTCCCCTTCCGCCAGGATGTCTTCCGGGTCGAGTCGGATGACGTCGGGATCGGGATCGGAATCGGAATCGGAATCGGAATCGGAAGTGGAATCCGATTCAAATTCCGCTTCCGAGTCTTCTTCTGCAAGCAGTGGATGTGGGCCAGAACGACATGTCTGTATGAGCCGTTCAGTCTTCCGCTGCTCCTGGCGCTCCTTCCGCAGTTCCGACCTGCACATGTGACACTTGGCTGGACATCGACTCATCAGTACCTTCCGAGTCTGCCAATTGATCTCCGGGTTGTGCTCCTGAAGCCAGGTAAACCCGAGGATGATGTCCTGCTTCCCCAGGCTGGTGACTGCAAAGGAAGTGCGTTCCGAGTGTCCATCGTAGCGGAGAATTGTGTCTACTATCTCCGTGATGGACCCTGCCTCATTGGGGCTTCCATCCACATTGAACACCGGGATTGCACGTTGCAACTTCCGCGTGGTCAGTCGGTTCCGTTCCACATAGTCCCGGTCCATAAACTGACCAGTGGCCCCGCAATCGACAAGGGCGGGTCCGGATTTGACTTCCGCCGTATCTGTCGTCTGGATCTCCACCTTAATGACTAGTGACTTGGGGCCAGGGGTGGCAGCAACAACATAGCGCTTCGGAAGGCGTCTCTCCCAAGGGCGGATGCGGGATGGATGGGGTGTCAGATTTGGTTTTTGTGTGACTTTATCCGGTGGGTCTGTACGAAGTGAGGGGAGTGGGGGCTTTTCATTCTCTACTTCAAGACAGGCAAACCGGTTATGTACAGGCAGCAGGGGCACACATCTCACCCGCTGCGTGTCACAAAATCCGATGCATCTTCCGCTTCCGGCAGACCATGTTCCGCATTTTCGGAAAGCACTTCCGCAGTGGGCACTCCATTTATGTCTGCAAGCGCGAGGAACTCTGGAAGGATCTCGAGTTTCTCCTCTGTGGTCATAAGCCGGATATCAAAGGCTTGGGGGCACTCGCGAGCGTAGTGGCCTGGTTGTCGGCAGCGGAAGCAGGTGATAGTTCCGTGGCCTTTTCCGCGCATGCGGTCAACATCCATCGGGGCAGGGCCACTCTTCGAGGGAGGAGGGCTATGGTTCCTAATAGGAGCAGGCGGAGCAAGCATCGGAAATAATTTCCGTGTGGGAATGAATGCGCTTCCGGGTTTTGGCACAGGTGGAGTAGGACGAGTGGAACTGCGTGTCATGTTCCGGCTCGTCTCCACAAAGGCCTCATTTGCCTCCCTGTTCCGAGAAACCTTCTGCGCAGCTTGGTACCACCCTTCCGGGTCATCAAAATCCGGAGCTCCATCCCCAAGCAGCGCAACTTGGTTCTGGAGCGTCGGATCAAGTCCTCGTCGGAATTTGATGACGATCGTCTTGTCGTCGTCATATTCCGCAAGGTCGATGAGCTCCTGGAAGCGATCGATGTAGTCATCGACCGGATCTTTGGCCTGGTACCAGCTCGTCCCCTCGAGCTTTGTAAGGGCTGTGAGCTGCTCGTTTTTCGGGCAGAACTGGTCGGAAAATGTTTTCTCGAACGCGTCCCAGTCCCGGAAGTAGTTCCCCTTGCCCTTTGCTTCATGTCGGATCACCTTGTTTGCAAAACGGGCTGCGCGGTCCGATTTGAAAAAGGACAACGTCCAGTGAATCCGAGCCTGGTCGTTCGGAAAGAGGTCTCCGACAATTGCGAAGTAGATGCTGCATGTGTTGAAGAATGCGCGTCCCTTCTCCCGATCTCCGTCAAAGTCCGCCGGAGTTGCGGGTTTGACCTTTGCTAACTTCGCGGACATCCTCTTTTCCGCTAGTTCCGCTTTTCCGAAATCCGGATCATCCAGCATTTCATTTCCACCACCTTGTGGAATATCTAACTTAGCCAAAATCGCTTGTAAGGCTGTTTCAATCGCGTCGGTCTTCATCCGGTTCCGCGTCAATTCCTCTTCCATATTCCGAAGACGATCGTCCGGATCCATGTTGGAAGGAGAAATATGGGACGGGATTTCCGGGGTTGGGAGCTCGACGTAAGAAGAGGGGCTGTCGTACGCTGTATGTGCGGAAGAGGTTGCGATCTCCGAGTCGCTGTCTCCGATTCCGAACGCACCTATGGCGAATGCAACGCGCAGTACGACCGCCGGTCCTCTAGGGGAGAGACTTTTCTGCTGTAAGGGCAACCCTGGCTAGTTGTGGAGATCACACTACCACACAACTGACAAGGGGAAATCCAAAGTATGTATAAATGAACAGAGCATACAAGAGAGGGGGTTCTCACCTGACAAGGGGAAATCCAAAGAGAAAAGTCTAAGGACCCCCAATGTCAGCGAGCCCGTATTATACTACGCTGCGCAGCCAGGGACAACGCTTGGCACCCGCCATCAACCCTGCATCCCCCTGACCCTTGATCGACCCTTGATGCCACCTATTATGCGAGTCGCTTGATTTCCGACACTGTTCCGGGGCGGAAGTCGGAAATTGGAGTGGAACTGGCAAGGCGAACGGAACTGGTGGAAGTTCTCCTAGAAGCGGAATTGTTCCCGAAAGCGGATGCGGAGATGGAATCGGAACCGGAAGCGGAGTCGGAAATGGAGTCGGAACTGGGTGTGGTGTCGGAACTGGAAATGGAAAACAGGGTGTCCCCTGACATCCACCTTCTCTTTGCGTTCCTCTATCGCCGCTGCTACAGATTTAGAGACAATTGCTGCAATGTCTGCCTCTGTGAGGTTTGCACGGATTCGTGGCTTGCGAGGTTCAGGACAGTCTGGTGAAATGTGACCAGGTCTCTTACAGTTGTAGCAGGTTCGTGTTTCGGTGCGGCGGCGGGATGAGTCAATGTCCATAGGTGTCGCATTACTGGGTGATGCTGTGGCAACAGGAGCCATAGCAGGAGTGTGGAGTGGTCGGGCAGGAGGAGGGCGATTAGGGACATGAGGTGTCTGTGCCTTCCTGACCTCTAACAGACGGTGATGATTGCGGTCAATCTGACAGGCTGCTTCCTTCCAGGCTTTGAGGTTGGATGGAAGAAAGGGCTGGGCGTGGATCTTGTCAAGGATACCTGCTGGAAGGCCACGAGCATAGGCATCCTCGAGTGCCTCATCATTAAAGCCTGTCCTGCCTGCCAGGATCTCAAATTGAGCCGTGTATTCATCTGCCGACATTCCTGACACCATCCTAAGGTCATGCAGCTTAGTGCGAGCCGTTCTGGCACGATCTGGGTCACCAAAGGCCTCCTCCACACGTTTAATAAACCCCTCCAGAGTGGATATAGAGGAGGTGCCATCAATGACAGCCTGTGTCTCGTTGTGTGCCCATATCTCCGCAGAGCCTCCCGTCATGAAGGAAAGAGCGTATAGGACCTTTGTGCGTTCATCTGGGAAGGATGCTGGCTGGACAGCGATGGACAACTTGATAGACCTGATAAACCCTTCAGTCTCTACACGGTCTCCATTGAACTTCTCCAGTTCTGCTGCTTTGATAGAGCGAGTAGATGGAGGGACACTGTGAGGTACCGAGGGCACAAGGGTTTGAGCAGCAGCAACAGCAGCGTTGGTGGCAGCATTGGCTAAGTGGTCGTGAACGTTAGCAATCTGATTGTGCAGTTCCTGATTCTGCAGTTGAAGTTGCTGCAACTGCTGTGCTTGGCTGGAAAGGAGGCCTCGAAGGAATGGCCCATGGTCACCCAGGGCGTCCCAGTATGCGTCTGGGAGTTGGTCTGCCATAGGCTGAGATGAAGGCTGGTTAAGAAAAGTGTGTGGGGTCGTCCTATGAGCTTGATCTTCTGTGAGGGCAACACTAATGACGAAGCCACAACCAAAGATACTCAAGGAGATAAGAGCCGATACTAGGACAATGACCAACTGTGTAGTGGGTATCCTCAGTTTATAACTCTACCAACGATAGATACATGGGGACTTGCCTGTGTAGTGGGTATCCTCAGAGATCAAGCTGAGGAAACGCCACCACACGGGCTACAGTCTTATAGCGCTGGCAAGGCTTACATAATAGGGGAGATGGAAACTTGTAGAAGGTTACGGAAAGTGACGGAAAGTGACATGTGACGGAAAGTGACGGAAACTCATGGAAGGAATTAGAAACTTATGGAAGGAAACGCGTGAACCCTGACAGCTGGCAGTGCCGGTACCAGCACATGCGTGCGCTGACAGTGCCTGTACCAGCGCAAGAGTGCGCTGACTGCGACTTGCACCAGCGCACGCCTGCGCTGACAGCGCCGGTACCAGCGCAAGCCTGCGCTGACAGCGCCGGTACCAGCGCAAGCCTGCGCTGACAGTGGCGTGCACCAGCGCACGCTGCGCTGACAGCGCCGGTACCAGCGCAAGCCTGCGCTGACAGCGACGTGCACCAGCGCACGCTGTGCTGACAGTGCCAGGTACCAGCGCACGCCTGCGCTGACAGCGCAAGAGTGCGCTGACTGTGACGTGCACCAGCGCACGCATGCGCTGACAGCGCCAGGTACCAGCCCACGCGTGCGCTGACAGCGCCGGGTACCAGCCCACGCGTGTGCTGACAGCACCGAGTACCAGCGCACGCTTGCGCTGACAGCGCCGGGTACCAGCGCATGCCTGCGCTGACAGCGCCAGTACCAGCGCAAGCCTGCGCTGACAGTGACATGCACCAGCGCACGCCTGCGCTGACAGTGTAGCGGTTATGCGCAGTCTATTATGAGTAGAGTATCAGTGAACAATCAGTTCACTGAGTATATATAACTACGCTACCTATTATGAGTAGAGTCTATAACATGGTAAGTATATGGTCCTGGTGCATAATGGGACGGGGGCACGTACCTCAGTGAACAGTCAGTTCACTGAGGGGTTAGCGACTGTGGAGTGGGTAGATATAGGGCCTCAGTCAAACTTCACCGAGGCCAGTAATGCTATATTACTAGATGATGATAAACCATTCCATAACCTACTTGGCCCTCCATTCAACGCTTACTGGCCCTGACTCCAACACTCCCCCTTAAGCCGAACGTAGACCAAGTAGGGCATTCAGGTGTAGAACCTTGTGTCGGGGGAGGGCTTTAGTGAATAAGTCGGCGGCCATGTCATCTGGCGGTACGTAGTCAATGTACAGCAACTGTCTCTGTACTGTGTGACGTATGAAGTGATATCGTATGTCGATATGCTTGGTCCTCGGGTGATACTCGTCATTCTTTGTGATAGATATTGCAGAGAGGTTGTCGAGGTGGATGGTGATGGGCTGGCTGAGTGGTCTGGCGATCTCTGCCAGGCAGGCACATATCCACAAAACCTCCTTCACGGCATGAGTTGCTGCGATGTATTCCACCTCTGTTGTTGACAACGTGACGATCGGCTGCTTCTTGGAACTCCAAGACACAGCGCCTCCATTGATCATGAACACGTACCCCGAGATCGAGTGTCGGTGTTCTTGTGATGCCCAGTCAGCGTCAGAAAACGCCTCTAGTCCCCTGCGGGATCCGCCGATAGTCAGGGCCACATCCTTCGTGCCCTTCAAGTAACAAAAAACACGTTTGACCACCTCCCAATGCAGCCTCCCGGGGTCCTGCATGAACTGGGCTAGAAATGACACTGCAAACGCAATGTCAGGGCGCGTGCCCAGTGCGGCGTACATAAATGAGCCGATAGCTTCCCTGTACGGTACGGCGTGCATTTCTTGGCGTTCACGTCCCACAAGCTGAACCTCTCGAGAATTCTCTCGATGTAAGCACATTGTGAGAAGGATATTGTGCGCGTCTCGCGCACCCGTTTCACCTCTATACCCAATAACCAATGCAGATCGCCCAAGTCCTTGATTTTGAGGACCGTACGTAGCTCGTTCTTGAACTCAAGAATTGTGTTCTTCGAGCTTCCGGACATAGTCAGATCATCGACGTCAACCGCGACAATAAGCGCGTCCCGTCCAGCATATCTGTGAAACACTGCGTGTTCCGTCTCGCAGTGCATGAAGCCGAACTGGTTTATGAATCCACGTAGCATGTCATACCATTCTCTGCCGGATTGCTTCAACCCATATATCGCATGGTTGAGCTGGCAAACCTCATGCTCCTTCCCAGGGGCTTCATATCCCCTCGCCTGTCGCATGTATATAGTCTCCGTGATCGGTGCATTCAAGTACGCGCCATCTATATCAGTTTGTTCGAGTTCCCAGTCGTTCCGGACTGCGATGGCTGCGATTATTCAGATAGCAGAGAGCTTTGCTGTCGGAGAGAAGGTCTCGTTGTAGTCAATTCCCTGTGCCTGTGAGAATCCTTGTGAGATGAGCCTAGTTTTTCGATCTACAACCTTTCCCTCCACGTCGTGCTTGTAGTGGAACACGAGCCTGCTCCCTACGATGTTCGCACCATCTGGGGCTTCGACGATGTCCCAGGTGCGCAGTGCCGCGTGTTGGTCCAACTCCCGCCTGATCGACGTGGCCAGTCAGCATGGGAACGGGTGTCATCAAGGTTTGTCGGGTCAGGCCCTGGACTGTGCGCTGCGGCGGCCGTCGTGTGCCTAGCGGGTTGACTGGACTCCCCCTCAGCTCTGGCAATGTCTCCTGTGCCCCCTGTCAGCGGGACTAGGGCTGAGTCGCTGGTGGGCATAGGCAGACCTCGGGGATATGCGGGCGCATGTGGGCGGCCTGTGCTGCTGCCCGCCCCATCTGCGATCCCCCGCACGTATGCGGATGGTTTCCACGTGTGGTGGCCCATTCCTTGGGGCGGGTCTGCCAGGAGATCTGCGGCCTCGAATCCTTCGAGGGGGTCGATCTGCCCGGTGGTCTGCTACCGGGTCTGGGGGTTGTAGTGGTGGGTGCTGGTGGAGTGTGTGAGAAGCGGGAACGCCGCCGATGGCGTTCTGAGTGCCTAGGGTGGATGGCTCCCCCTCAGTCAGATCGTCGTTGGGGGTCACAAGTACAAGGGTGTCAATGGGACGTTCATTTCCACCGTGACGTGGCATTTCCCGGGCCAGTAAACCCTGTGCCCTTTGCTTTCATCGCTGTACCCCACCCACTTTCCTTCATCCGCCTTCGAGTCTAGCTTGCCGCTGCTTTCCTTCAGGACAAATACTCTAGTACCCCATTCTGGTAAGTCGGTGAGGTCCGGCTTCGCACCGTGTATGACCTCATATGGTGTTCTGCCATTGAGCGCATGCGTCGAAGTCCGGTTTTTCAGCCAGACCGTGTGCTGTACCAATTCCATCCACAGGAACTTCGGTAATCCAGCTGCTAGAAGCATCGCACGTGCGTGTTCTAGCAATGTGCGGTTCAATCGCTCTGATATGCCGTATTCTTCAGGGGTATTGTGCACCATGAGGCTCTGGGTCGTCCCTTTTGACTTCAGGTGGGCCGTGAATGCATCGGAGAGGTATTCTCCCCCGCGGTCAGTCTGTAAGTGTTTTATCTTCATGTTATATTGCATCTCAACCCACGCCTCATACTGCTTGTAGCAGTTGAACGCCTCGCTCTTCCTAGCCATCGGTCCCAGGTAAGTCCACCGGTTATAGTCGTCGGTGAAACTGATGAAATAGTCTTTTCCGTCATAGCTCTGGGGGTTTGCGGGCCCCCAGACATCTGAGTGCACCTTTTCATCGAATTTGGTGGCTAGCGGCCCCTCCCATTTCTGTGGGATGGGTTTTCGGGTAGGTTTGGCTTGTGCACACTCCGTGCAAAAGCCTGGCTGACTCGCCATGTCAAGATCCAGTCCAGTGACGACTCGGTCTCAGATGAGCTTGCGAGTGGCCTGGGGGGATATGTGTCCCATCCGGCGGTGTAACTTGTCCAATGTGAGTACTTTCCGTGTAGTACTCGCTGCCGCTGCAGTAGACTGGTGTTCTACTTTATACAGACCATTCGAGAGTGGGATTTGTCCAAGTAACATCCCTTTCTTGTCTCGAATTAAGCACTTCTGATCCTTGAGTAGAACCAAGTAGCCAGTCGCGTCGCATCGCGTTAGGGAGACAAGCGTAAACGTGAGATCAGGACAGTACAGCATGTCCTTCAAGGTAACGTGTGTTGTGGTTCTACCGTTAGGTATTCCGACCTTCATGCTACCTATCCCAGTAGCCTTGAAGACTGTCTTGTCCGTGGCAGTGACCGTTCGTGGCGTGATCTCATCGAAGGTGATGAAGCAATGCCTACTCGGTGACATATGACCTGACGCGCCCAAGTCGTAAACATCGACTTCTCGTCCCATTGACCAACTCGTTCCCAGTGCAAGCACAGTCCCAGCGAGCGTCGTGGTATAGGCAAAATCCTCACCCTCTACCGCTGCGTTCGCCGAGTCGCCTCCTTTCTTATCCTCATCCTTCTTTCCTTTTTCTTGCCTTTAGAATGACAATCCGCTTTGAGATGCCCCTTTTTGCCGCACTTCCAACATTCCACATCTGTCCCTGTGGTTTTGGAACTACTGCTGCATGGCTGGTGCTTTCCGCGATTTTTGACCACTGCAAGTGCATTCTCACTCGCCTTCAATTGTCATTCCTCAATTGCTAATCGCTCGAACTCGTCGATTAGAGTGCTGACCACCTGGTCCGGCTCGAGTCTTGCCTTTGCATGTGTCGCCGACATCGTTATTGCATTGATGAGCGGCCGATATGACTTCGGGAGCGAGCCGAGGATGACGGTGACCAGGTCATCATCGGTGAGTCCCGCGTTCATCCCTGCGCGTTGCTCCTGCATTCTCATGAGGGACTCTAGGTGTGTGCAGATGTTCGATTCGTCCTCGCACTTCAGCTCGTACATGCGTCGTCACATGTCGACTTTGACTGTGAGTGCCCTTGTCTCATGCTTTGCACATACGGCCTCCCAGACCTCCTTTGCTGTAGCTAGGTTGCGGACTTTGATGAGGACACTATCGGGGACAGTGGTAAATATTTGTGCCATTAACGCTGCCTCATGCTGATTGTAGTCATCCCAGCATTTCTCGAGTTCCTCTAGGTCCTCTTCCTCCTTGTCTGTGAGTACGTGGCCATCAGGGTACGTCGGGATCGTGCGAGGGATCCAAGCGGTCCCTTCGAGGTGACGCTTCGCACCATGGGTCGCCGCCAGCGTAGCTAACGTCTGGCTTTTCCAGGTGACCCAGTTTGTGCCGTCCCTGGCCAGCTTCGGGATGATGAACGACTTCGAGGTGGAGGTAGACGTTGTGGGCTCTGCGGGGCCCATAACCTGTAGCGGTTATGCGCAGTCTATTATGAGTAGAGTCTCAGTGAACGGTCAGTTCACTGAGTATGTATAACTATGCTACTTATTATGAGTAGAGTCTATAACATAGTAAGTATATGATCATGGTGCATAATGGGGCGGGGGCACGTACCTCAGTGAACGGTCAGTTCACTGAGGGGTTAGCGACTGTGGAGTGGGTAGATATAGGGCCTCGGTCAAACTTGGCCGAGGCCAGTAATGCTATATTACTAGATGATGATAAACCCTTCCATAACCTACTTGGCCCTGCGTTCAACGCTTACCGGCCCTGACTCCAACAGACAGTGCCGGTACCAGCGCAAGCGTGCGCTGACAGCGCCGAGTACCAGCGCACGCCTGCACTCACAGCGCCGGTACCAGCGCAAGAGTGTGCTGACTGCGACGTGCACTGGCGCACGCGTGCATTGACAGCGCCAGGTACCAGCACAAGCGTGCGCTGACAGCGACGTGCAGCAGCGCACGCTGCGCTGACAGTGCCAGGTACCAGCGCATGCTTGCACTGACAGTGCCAGTACCAGCGCACGCCTGCGCTGACAGCGCTGGTACCAGCGCAAGCCTGCCCTGACAGCGACGTGCACCAGCGCACGCTGCGCTGACAGCACCGGGTGCCAGCGACCGCGTGCTCTGGCAGCGCCGGTACCAGCACACGCGTGCGCTGACAGTGCCAGGTACCAGCGCACGCGTGCACTGACAGCGCCGGTACCAGCGCAAGCGTGCACTGACAGCGCCAAGTACCAGCACACGCCTGCGCTGACAGCGCCGGGTACCAGCGCATGCCTGCGCTGACAGCACCGGTACCAGCGGAAGCCTGCGCTGACAGTGACGTGCACCAGCGCACGCCTGCACTGACAGCACCGGGTACTGTCAGGGGACACCCTGTTTTCCATTTCCAGTTCCAGTTCCGACTCCATTTCCGACTCCGCTTCCGGTTCCGATTCCATCTCCGCCTCCGCTTTCGGAAATGATTCCGCTTCTGGGAGAACTTCCACCGGTTCTGTTCACTTTTCCAGTTCCACTCCAATTTCCGACTTCCGCTCTCGGAACAGTGTCGGAAATCAAGCGACTCGCATAATAGGTGGCATCAAGGGTCGATCAAGGGTCAGGGGGATGCAGGGTTGATGGTGGGTGCCAAGTGTTGTCCCTAGCTGCGCAGCGTAGTATAATACGGGCTCGCTGACATTGGGGGTCCTTAGACTTTTCTCTTTGGATTTCCCCTTGTCAGTTGTGTGGTAGTGTGATCTCCACAACCAGCCAGGGTTGCCCTTACAGGTACCAGTGCACGCCTGCGCTGACAGCGCCAGTACGTGCACCAGCACCTACGGCAGTCGGTGTGCACAAATATTATCCCGACTCCGCGCCAAAGGGAAAAATTCCCGTTCACGCGGCATTGCATTTTGCATGCACGCGCAATTCACCGCAAAGTGTTCCCGCGCGCGCTGGTGCTTTCTGGCACAGTCACGTGACCTGCCCTCGTCTTACATCATGATTTGCTAGTCTTTGAAAGCAGGGAATTTTTTTTTTTATGTCTAGTATGATGGATGGGACCCTTATAAATGATTCTAGGTAGATTTTCTGGCCCTACATAAGATTCTGATCATCATTATTTTCAACATCTGAGTCCTCAATCAGTTGTAACTCCGCAGGATGAGTCACCCTTTCCCAGGCTGTGGTGCAGTGGACTCCGGAGGTCATGTGATGTGTCTACAACCACGTGAAAGCCAAATAGATGTCCGAACAAACTCAACATGGGAAATACTTACATAACATGGGTGGTTGTAGACACATCACATGACCTCTGCAGTTCACTGCACCTCAGCCTGGGAAAGGGTGACTCATCCTGCACAGTTACAACCCATCGACGACTCGAATGTTGAAAATAATGATGATCAGAACCCATCCATCATACTAGCCAAAAAAAATAAAATTCCATGCCTTCAAAGGCTAGCAAACCATGATTTAAGACGAGGCCCGGTCATGTGACTGTGCCAGAAAGCACCAGCAACACTTTGCGGTGAATTGCGCGTGCGCGCAAAATGCAATGCCACGCGAATGGGAGTTTTTCCCTTTGGCATGGGTGCGGGATAATATTTGTGCAAACCGACTGCCATAAGCGCTGGGTACCAGCGGCCGCGTGCGCTGGCAGCGCCGGTACCAGCACACCGTCCAGTCCATGGTCAACACACTATTCCAATTTCTAGACAATTCCCCAACCCAGGAAATCCTCAGGAAATCTTTGATATATTGTGAATTTCCTCCTCCTAAGAACTGAATATTTACTATAATTTCCAGAGTCAGGAAATCATAGAGAAATATAAAATTTTCACAAGATTTCCTGCCAAGATTTGCAGAATTTCCTAATATTTTCCTGTACCAAAAAACTCCGAGGAAATTTAGAATTTACTCATGATTTCTTTAGACAGGAAATCATGGCTAAACTGTCAGTTTCTGGACTCAGTTTCCTCACGATTTCCTGGACCATATTTTTACAATTTTTATACAATTTCCTGAACTTTGGAAACCCTTGTAAAACATTAAATTTCCTCTAAATTTCCCATCCTAGGAAACTCTCAAGAAACGTGGAATTTCCATAGAATTTTCAAGGGGTTTCCTGACTTGAGAAATTTTGCCATGCCTCCAGTGTATTGGGCGAGGCTGGTTAGAGCATGGATACGTGGAATACTGGATGGACTGAATGCATGTGTTATGGAAGTTGAAGGGTGAAAGAGTGAGTACCCGCTCGGGAAATGATCTCAAAAGGACCCCAAAACTTCTCGGCGAATGTCTTGGTGGGCCGAGTTGTTCTGAAGTACTGTGCCTTTACAAAGGCGAGGGATCCTACTTGGAAATCAGGGGCGGGCTTGCGACGAACATCGGCCGAGGCTTGGTAGGTCTTCTGAGCCTTGAGGATAGCTCGGCGAAGTTCTTGGTGAAGCTCATCCAGGTCAACCACAAAGTATCGAGCTCGTGCCGAGGCAAGGTCACGCTCGGGGTGAACCATGAGGTTGGGGTGGTAACCCTTGTTAGCCAAGAATGGGGATATACCCGTGGTTGCACTAGGCGCATTGTTATAAGCGAACTCGGCGAGGGGAAGGAGTGAAGCCCAATTGGACTGCTGATAGTTGCAATAGATTCTGAGGTACTGTTCCAAGGTTTGGTTAGCATGCTTGGTTTGACCATCACCCTCGGGATACCATCCCGAGGTGAAATGCACCCGCATGTCCAAGGCCTTTCCTAGAGAATGCCAGAAGTGGGAGACAAACTCGGAACCCTTGTCCAAGGTGACGTGCGAGGGGACTGTAGAGGACAGGAATTATAGGCAGTAGGTATGGACTTGTTGCTCAAAAGAATAGACTAGAAATTAATTCACTCTCTCAGTGAATTTAGTTGTCACTGTAAATATATTATACACTACCTAGAAATTAATTCACTACAGAGGATTTCTAGGTCAATAAATCGAAAGAACACTAGACTAATTTACTTGCCTCTCTCAGTGAATTTAGTTGTCACTGAGAGAGGGGGAAATCTGTTTCACTGCGCATGTACTACTACCCGGCCCTTTAGCGCCCAAGAGCTCGCGCGTCGAAGTCGTTTCAGACTCCGCTGGGTGCAGCCGCTTGTGAAAGTAAGAATAACAAGATGAAATGGAGAGATAGGGAGTGAGTGGAAAATTTCGAAAATAACCAGAGAAATGGATGCATGATACAAGAACAATATGAGAAGAAATTGAGAAACCACACAACAAATTGGATATATTATGCTTGATTTTGGTGCAGGGGCATAAATGCACCCAACAGGGACTCCATGCTTGGAAAAAAACATGAAGGACAAAGAGGTGAGTGAGCTCTTGTGAGGTTATCTTGTCTGTGGTTGGGATGAAGATAACCTGCTTAGTGAAGCGGTCAACAATCACTAGTATGGAGGTGAACTCAGATGAAGGTGGGAGCTTCTCAATGAAATCCATAGAGATGGAATTCCAAGGCTTCTCAGGAACGGGGAGTTGTTTGAGGAGACCATAGGGCTTGTGAGTTGTGGCTTGCTTCGCATACAAGTGGTGCAAGTTTTGCAATAATCCTTGACAAAGGACCTAATCCCTGGCCAAGTATAGTCCCGTCGGATCAACTCCAAGGTCTTGTTGCCCCCGAAGTGTCCCAAGAGAATGTGTTCATGCTTGTATTGCAGGATACGAAGTTGAAGATCTTGGGCTGCTGGAACATAGGTTCAGTTGTCAAGCTTGATGAAGCCCTTGGGGTCTGTGGTCCATCTCAGGTCATTAACCAAGCCGAGGTGCGACTTGGCTATGGGGTCCAAGGAAAGGTTCGCTAGGATGTCAAGCTCGGATCTGCTCAGTATCAAGCAGCAAAGCAGCTCGGAGTACGACAGGAGCGAGGTTAGTAGCTCTAAGGGATGATGCCAACTGGTGTTGAGTAAACACTGGTTGTAGGTTCTGTGGGTTTATGGTGGCATAGTCGCTATTCCCCTCTTTAAGGTAGACGTCCCATCATCTAGTGAGAGAGTCAGGCTTCGTTCCGAGGCGACCAGGTTGGAAACGGATGGCGAGGTTGAATTCAGAGAGGTATTCAGACCAACGAGCTTGTCAACAGGTTAAGAGCTTCGTTGTTGAAAAGTATTTGAGGTTCTTGTGATCAGTTATAACGTCGACGGGGTCGCCAGAACCCTCGAGGTAGTGTCACCAGCGTTGAAAGGCTTCAAATATCACCAGGAGCTCCTTGTCGTGAACATTGTAGTTGAGCTCGGTAGAGGTGTACCCTTGCGGGTAAGTCGGGTTAAGGGAATGGTGATGTCGGAATAGTTGTGAATGAAATGTCGGTAGAAATTGGCAAAACCAAGGAATGACTGGATGTCGCGAACTTTGCGAGGTTCAGGCCAGTCTTGAATGACCTTTACCTTGTCGTCCGCCATAGTGAGGCCCTCAGGAGAGAGGATGTAGCTGAGGAATTTGACCGATTTGCGATGAAACTCTGTTACAATACGATCCTTCGTAAGGTTGACCGAGCTCAGGGGCGAAACCCGAGGTAAGGTCCGAGGTTACAGAGCGAGGTTCTGATAGGGAGGTCGGAGAGGGACTTGGCTTCAGCTTATGTGCTGCACCGACCCTACCCACGAGTCCCAATTTCGGAGGTAAACAAATAAGAGGCGAGGTTTGGCTCAAGAGGCGAGGGCTTAGAAACTAACTAAGGATCAAGAGGTACGATAGTTGATTTTCAGACTGATGTTAGGGATCATCCATAAAGTAGCTACCTATTTATGAACATTTACTAGGTAGTTAATTAGTTTCAAATGTCCTCAAGAAAGGTTGTATTAATATTTCTATGCTACACTCACATTGGGTCCACAAGGTACAACAATCTCTTGATAGTTTAGCTAAGAATTCCCCACGGTCACATGACTATCACATGACCTCAAAACAGCTCAAAGTCACCTGATCATCCACAGTCACCTGACAATCACCTGACCTCAAAGTCACTTGATTATCTACGGTCACCTGACAATCACATGACACAGTCACATGACTTTCCTTTGTCACATGATAATCACATGAGCGTGGGAGTTTCTTACATACTCTTAGCTTTACTGTCACAGAGCTGTGACATTAACCCAATATAGCAATAGAACCTTCCACAGCCTTCCAATCCAAACCTTTCCTGAAGCTTCTCTAAGCTTCCACAAGGTTCTTCACAGTAGTAGAAGCCTCTACAAGGTTCCTAGCAGTAGTTACATAAGCTAGACAGATGTAGTATAAATAGCCTGCAGTTTTAGCAGTGAAGCAATCAATCATCTTTCATCCAAACCACTCATACCTTGAGTAACTGAAGTGTGACTTCAACACAGCCTTGTACCAAAGTACTGGCTCACTGACTTGGCTACAGTCTAAGATTGCAGCAACTCTGATTGGCTCTGACTCTATTTTAATTGCAGCAGGCTCTGAATAATCACACTGCGAACAGCAACATTACTAAGAGTAACTGATTAGTAATCCTGTACCATTAGACGCCACTCTGAGCAGTGATCTAATAGACTTGGTTATTAGTTATTCAATTCACGCAATAGTTTATTAACTTAACTCTGAGTTAAGTGGGTTAATAGCCTTTTGAGTAATTGATCTTTCTTGATCAATCAACACACTGCAGATATTAACCTAACTCAGGGTAAGTGAGTTAATATCTTACGTTTGTTGAGTTGGAAAACCAGAAAAGCCACAAGAATAGTGACATACTTGAACTGAGGAAGAGTTCAAGCGCAGAACTATCTTTTCACATCTTGGGGATTATTGTTGTCTTTAATTCACTCGACCGGCGGTCCTAAGACTCTAGGTAGCTTTCCCCCTTAAAGTATCTGGACCCTTGGACGCCTATAAACATTCTTTGACCTCACAAAGTATTGCACAATCTAAGAACTACATGTGTTCAGTTAAATCTCTATTGCTACACTTCCTGTACCAATACTGATTCTGATTGTTCACCGGATTATAATTTCTTAATTGGGTTCTCCATTAAAATAGTTTCGAAGCTTACGTGTGCTTGTAAAGTCAAATATCTGATTGAACTTTAGAATTGTGTTTAACACCACAGTTTTACGTTTAGTTCAATGGGTTCCAAAACAACTGAGGAGTAGGAATGCATACAAGGGGGTTTATATACGAGTGAGGGTACGAGTCAGGGGCAAGCAAATGCGGGGGAAGGTCAGGGCAAGGTCAGGGCAAGGTAATATACGAATGATGCATGATGGAGCGGAATCAGTAACTAAGGGGATTCACGCATGGGATCAAGGTCGGATATGAGCTCTAGCTCGGGCTCGGGCGCAGGATTAGAATCACAAGTACTTGGGCACGAGTATCACAAGGCTCAGGCTCAGAAGAAAGGTTATACCGGTAAGTAACCGGGCAAAGGCTGGGTCCTTACAAACTCGCACTTGTCCTCCTTTGCAAAGAGGTTGTTGAGTTGTAGTCATCGCAGGACTTCCTTGACATGTTCAACGTGTTTGGAGGGGTCACTAGAATAGACTAGAATGTCATCCAAGTATACCACCACACAAACATCCAAAAAGTTGGCAAAAATCTCGTTGATGAACCTCTGGAAAGCAGCAGGGCCGTTAGTGAGACCAAATGGCATAACCAACCATTCAAAGGACCCATTGTGAGTCCTGAAGGCGGTTTTCCATTCATCACCCTCGGCCACTCATACGAGGTGGTAAGCGTGATGAAGGTCAATCTTCGTATAGATGTGAGCATTCTTTGGAGCATCAAGTAAGTCAGCAATCAATGGCAATGGATACCGATCTTTTTTTGAAATTTGTTTAAACCTCAGAAGTCGACACACAACCGAAGTGAGCCATCTTTTTTGCAGACAAACAATACCTGTGCACCATGAGGCAAGCATGAAGGTCTGATGAAACTGATGTTCAAATGCTCGTCAATGAACTCACAGAGTGCCTTGAGTTCCAAAGCGGAGAGGGAGTAGATGGGACTGTCAAGATTGGTTTTCAGGTGTTAATATCGTGTATTAGTGAACACAGCGAATGCCCGAATAACTTGTGCAAATAAGTATGCCGTTCGGCGAATAGGTGAACCAATGAATGTTCACAAGGTAAGAGGGCTTGCCTAAACGGGGCTCACCCTATCTACAGTCGTAGTGAAATGGCCCGTGACTCTTGACGATGTAACATGCAAGGTCTCACGGAAGGGCTGTCTAAGTCTCTACAATCCCTTCACTGGCGAAGGTGCTCCTTCGGAGCCCTTCACCAACTGCACAGAAAATGTTTCGAAGGCTAAGGTAACGAAGATGAAATATGAGAACTCACCAGTGATGCCTAAGTCCTCTACTAGTCGAAGATGGAAATCTCCAAGAGAAGGCTTAAGACGATGACCACGGCGAGGTCAAAGCTGCACAAGATGAACGACGTATGATAATTGAACTGGGGAATATACATGCGAATGTAAACTACTTATATCGAATGCTCATAAGGTATCAGCGAATAGGAAAGAGGCCGTCACAAGTCAGGGTTGGATAGGGGTGCGCAGTCATGATACAACATAGATGAAATAAACATACAATAGAATGTGAGAAGAGGGAGAACATGAAACGACGGAGAGTAAAGGTGGCGAAGGCACTTATGGACAAAACCATGTCTTGGGACCCGCATACATGCTACCCTGCACGGACTCTTGGTCTACTGGGTTGATTCCACACAACCTATGGAAGGGATGTCCTGCAAACATACTTTGACCATACGAACGCCCAATGGGGTTGGATTTAAGAAGACGATGGGGTTAATGATGAACCATCATGCCGGGTGAATGGTATCGATCGTATTTGATGGTGTGCCTGCTGCCGAATGATGCGAGCAGCGAATAGCCGTTCGGCGAAATGCAAGGAAGGGCAAACAGAAGTGACATAGGGGAGGAGAGGTCGAGGTGGAGGGCGAAGCCGAGCGAACACTGAGGAGGAGTAGCGAAAGGGAAAATGGGGATACCAAGGTGCAGGAAATACACAGGTCATGACAACCCAACTATCAGAACACCATCGGAAGAGGGTCAAGCAGAGGAGGTGGTAGGCCCAGTGATGACTGCTGAGTCAGTCCCAAGACGTCGATCGTGCGTTTGACAGCGCGGCTATGGTAGTTGGCGCGAACAGTGAGAATTGGTTGCCGAACATGACAATGGTGATCGGAACGAACACGAAGGTGGGGTGAGAAAATAGCAAAACTGAGCTTCTGAGTATGGGAAATAAACGCGTCATGACAGGGACCACCAATAGGTGGCGAGGTCCCTTCTTCAAGGTTTATCTTGATATCGTGGGGTTGGTGGGGAGCTAGAGTGTCAGCGCGTGCTTTGCTGAACACATCTGCAAATTCATGATATACTTCGGGAACATGCTTTTTAATGTTCTCAGAAAGCTCGGGGGAGCCTTCTCCCGATGTTGCTCCTCAGGCAAGGAGCTCAGGCGAAGCCAGGTTGAGCTGGATCCTTCTAACCTGGATGCACGCATAAAAGCGGGTGCATTGATTAGGGAAACAAGCGGTGCTTGCAACTTCAGAGGCGAGTTCTGAGGCAAGGTTGAAGGTGGGGGCGAAGATGCTGTAGGCAAAGTTGAGGTCGTAGCCGAAGCTGATTGGGCTGAAGTCACCTTGGTTGCTGGAGTCGTAGTCAAATCAATGGTCTTGAAAGTAATACTGCCCAATACCCAGTCAATCGACAGATTGTAGCGGGTGAGCCAGTTGTGGCCAAGCACCACCAAGCAACTCGAGTCAAGCGAGGTTACGTAGAAGGTAACCCATTGTTGTTTGCCAGTCAGAAAGCAGATACAGAGGTCTAGAGCTTGGGTAATGGTAGTGTTAGTACTACCATCAAATAGTTTCAAGGGTATAGGGGAGACATGATAAGCAGGCATAGAGTACTTCTGGACAAATATGGATTCAATAAAACAATCGGAAGACCGCAGTCAACTAATGCAACAAAAGAGACGTTGGGAAGCAAAGGCGAGGTTAAATCTACATTAAGGGAATCTTTGGACAATGAGAAGTGGCACTGAGTCTGAGCACACGGATGAGGTTACTGCAATCCTCAGATCATGTGGTTCCGAGGTTGCTAATTATTTTTTCACCTCCGTAATGGAGGCCGAAGTCCCCTCATTAGATGTCTTCATTGCCCGACCCTTGGAACCGCTACCATTGGTAGACTTGTTCTTCGGGCAGTCCTTGACTATGTGGCCCTTGGTACCGCAAAGCAGGCAAAGACCTTGGTCAACCCAACGTTGGCGCTCTTCAGGAAGTAGTTTACCATCTTTCCCAAGCTTGCTTGAGATGTTGGGCTGGCTTTTGTTGTTCAAGGAGTTGCTGTTGGAACCTTTGCCGTTGTTGTTGGTCTTGTTGCAGTTCTTGTTGTTGTTAGAACCACTGGAAGACTGATTGTTGTTAGTGGCATTGCTGCTGGACTGATTAGCGGTGCACATGGGCTGGGAGCTACAACCATTGGCCATAGCATCATATTCCTTATGCTCCCAGTAACGGCTGTTGCATTCCAGCGCGAAGTTCCTAAGCTCGGTGAGGCTGTGGAATCGAGGGAAGTGAAGTAGGTTGTCCTTGATTCGTTTGGCCAGGCCCTTATACGCAAAGTGTCAGAGGGCCACATCGTTCCATTGAGTCTGAGTTGAAGCTCGGGCGAAGTCGATAAAGAACCATGCAGCTTTGTGGTGCTCTTTCATAATGATCTTCTTGAGGTCGATCTCGGCTTGGGCAGCATTGTCATAGGGGCCAAAGTTGAGCTCAAGCTCGGCCTTGAAACTGTCCCAGTCCTCGAGCCAATCTGGCTCGGGTTGGACCTCGCCGAGGATCACCAGTTCAAAGTATTGGAGAGCTAAACCCGACAGGTAAGAGATAGCATACTGTACCTTCAATACCCCAGTTTTGAACGCTGAAGGGCAATCTCTGAAGTTGAGTATGCATTGGAGGAAGAAGGTGCGAAGCTTGGCCTGGTCAGTACCGTCATAAGTGTCTGGTTCCTTGACCTTGGCTCGGGCTTCAGACTCGCGAGGTTTAGTGAGCTTGATGAAAACTCGATGCATTAGCTCGTTGTCCTCGAGGTCACCGAGATCTTCGGGTGGCAGGTTGGGGAGATCCCGATCGTTGTCAGAACCTCCAGAGCCATCACCTGGATCACCTGAAGGGTCACCGGGGTTATCCCTACCTTTGCCTTTATTACTAGGCTCGGCAGGGTCTGCGAGGGGTATGCCCGGGGATGGTGGTGAATCATCAGGGGCCTTGGAGAATGTAAGAACCCGGCCTTTGGCCGGTTACTTACCGGTATAACTTTCTTCCGAGCCCGAGCCTTGTGATACTCGTGCCCAGGTACATATGATTCTTATCCTGCACCCGAGCCCGAGCTAGAGCTAGAGCTCATATCCAACCTTGATCCCATGCCTGTATCCCCTTAGTTACTGATTCCGCTCCATCACGCATCATTCATATATTACCTCACCCTGACCTCGCCCTGATCTCCACTAATATGTTCACCCCTGACTCGTACCCTCGCCCCGTATATAAACCCCCCTGTATGCATTCCTACTCCTCAGTCTGAAAATCAACTATTGTATAACTTCGATCCTTAGTTAGTTTCTAAGCCTCGCCTCTTATTCGTTTGCCTCCGAAGTTGGGACTCGTGCGTAGGGTCGGCGCAGCACATAAGCTGAAGCCTAGTCCCTCTCCGACTTCCCCATCCAAACCTCGCCCCGTAACCTCGGACCGTACCTCGGGTTTCGCTCCCGACCTCGGTCAACCTTACGACGGATCGTATCGTAACAGAAAAGCGTCATTGTTCTGAGATACCCCAAAGGGTGGGGGAACGAGTCATCATGGACATAGTGAAGAAAAGGGATACGTAGGGTGTAAGCAGTCTGAAAATACTGTTACGATACGATCCTTCATAAGGTTGACCGAGCTTGGGGGCAAAACCCAAGGTAAGGTCTGAGGTTGCGGAGCAAGGTTCTGATAGGGAGGTCGGAGAGGGACTTGGCTTCAGCTTATGTGCTGTGCTGACCCTACGTACGAGTCCCAACTTGGGAGGTAAACGAATAAGAGGTGAGGTTTGGCTTAAGAGGCAAAGACTTAGAAACTAGCTAAGGATCAAAGGGTATGATAGTTGATTTTCAGACTGAAGAATAGGATTGCATACAGGGGGTTTATATACGGGTGAGGGTAACGGTCAGGGGCAAGCATATGCGGGGGAGTCAGGGGGAGGTCAATATACAAATGATGTGTGATGGAGCGGGATCAGTAACTAAGGGGATTCGGGCATGGGATTAAGGTCGGATATGAGTCCAGGCTTGGGTTCAGGTGCAAGCTTAGAATCACAAGTACTCAGGCATGAGTATCACAAGGCTCAGGCTCGGAAAAAGGATTGTACCAGTAAGTAACCGGCCAAAGGCCGGGTCCTTACAGTAGTGTCCTAGACTACGTACTGATTTCTGTACGATACACATTTTCCAACACATGCATCATAAGCCCACACACATTCTTATGTACCACTCCGAGCAAGGGCTCTGCCGGGCGTAAGCCGGCCCTCCCTCTAGTGAGAATAAGGACAAAGACAATCTTACAAGAGGCCGAGATAATGACAGCTGTCAACAAAAAAGCGTGAAATATGAGCGGGATAGTAACAGATAAAGCAGGGATATTCAAAAAAGGGTAAAGTGTTCCATACATCATAAACTTTGCAGGCACCGTCGTGTAGACCCCTCCTTTCAGTCGGAGTTGGGGATAGTGCACCATAAGCGCCAGGTGCTTCGAGCACTTTCTCTCTCTCTCATGTCTTCTCTCCCAGCGCATTGTTCCATTTTCCTCCCATTCTGCTCTGCACTCCCAGTATTTCTATATTCTGATACTTCCAGAGACCATTCTGTGTCATAGTATTCCCTCGATTCATGGGCATGTCGACAGTGGAAGCGTCAATCGAGTCGATTGACACTTTCACTGTCAACATGGCCATGGTGAGTGGCTGTTTAGTACTCACCACAAGGTTTTACATTCTCTGGTGACATCTTAACTTCACACCGCACGTCACAATACCTTCATGCTCCTTTCCCTTCTGTTTTTATTTGACTGTGTCGCGGTGTGGAACCATCAGGCATCCCGGGTGGCGTAACGGCGTTGGTCCACATCACGCATATTGTATTGATTCGGATTAACTCATCTGTTAATACTTCATCACTCCTCTTCTCTTTTCCTGACTTATAAATTGATCGCCGGTATCCCATGTGTATAGATCAAACTTGAACCACGGAGGCCGGCTCTGCCACCAGCCGCCACATGGTACGAGGACAATCGAGACGGCGAACGATTCCCATCTCGGGCACAATCACCCTTACGTGTGATTGTACCCAAATCACCCAGCCCCAAAGCTCCTCCTGATAACACAAGCTTCTACCCCGCCAAGCACCTGGTGGATGAGTTTGAACTCATGAGAAAACACAACCGTGAGCACGTATTTTTTGCCTCAAATCGCATCACGTTGTTCATACTGTCGACATCGTCAGCTCGGGCCATCGCACAACGCGGCAGCGAGTTGAGCCCAGGGTCTGTTGGGCTCAACTCGCTTCCAGATTCCACCCGGAACCTCCCGTCACGGGATCCGCTGTTGAGGTGATCCTAAGACCGCAGCGATCTTAGGATCACCCCAACAGCAGCTCCGTCTGGCGGAAATTCAGGCGGCAGTGGCCCTACACATTCCATATTTCTCCCCGAAAAAGATCACTGTACGTCCTGTAATCTGTTACTGCCCAGTTCCATTAAGGAGCTCATTGCGTCATACACATCCACTTGTGCCTTAGCTTTATGTGTTGCCTATGCTGCTTTCCTGGAAATGCCTGTACATTCATATGCTGACAGACCGTGGTGGTTGATAGTGGCATGTTCTCCATAGGATCAACGACATATTCAACTTGCAAAAAGTCTATCTCATTTATTACAGGAACTCTGTCAGTACTGTCACTTACTATGCGCGATCTCGGAAAGCCGGCCTGTGGAGCTCGATGGGATTGGTAATATAATCCTTCGACAAGCTATAAATCCTGAATATGAAGAATACTACTGTAAGGTGTGTACGTAGGGCAGAGAGGTAGGCGTGACTAGCTCCGTGTCTATCTCCCTCCAATATGGCCTCCGCACTGCCTCCTGCCCACTCCATGGCATACACTCGTGGCACGGTCGCCCGATCGGGCGTCCTAAGAAAGCCCCCCCCCCCCCCCCCCGTCCCCCCATCCCTCCCTCTGCCTCCGACTTCAACACTTCCCCGCTCCTCCATGCCATGCAATCGTTGGGACGACGGGATACGTATCTGACCCACCCACCCCCTACTACACCGAACGCTGGGGCAACTTGGGGGCTTAGCAGCCTTGCCCTCAATTTCCACTTCAAGACAGCCAGGCCCGAGTGCCTGTCGAGCACAAGTCGGTGACGCATGAAGTGAGAGCGAAGGTCAACAGCCAGACCAATCCCAGCATGACAACCGTCGCTATCTCACCGGATCGCCCCACCGTTACATAAGACCCCTCATACTCACTCTCCTTAGGTTGCTCTTCCTTTCATCTTCATGTCATTTATTCTCCATTCAGCATGCTCCTCTGCAAAATTATGCTTATTTTCCCGATCTGTGTCTCCTACCCGTGCCATTGCGTGAGGGACAAATTATATAATAGGGCTGATCACAGTAGAGGATTTGGCTAGGATTTGATGAGGATTTGACGGAGGATTTCGATTTTTTTAGAACACCCGACAATGCCCCGAAATCACGATTTAACTGTGATTAGCCCGATTTGAAACTGGATTTGAGTGGATTTGAGAACGCTGGTGCCGGACACGGCAGGATGGCGCTCTCGCCGGTCTGTCAGCGGAAGGTAGCTTCTGCGCTATAATGTATCTCTAAAAAATAACATATATGAAAGCATTAATTTACCTTTAGGTGTCCTCTTAAAATAACAAATAACATAGATCAAGAGAAACTCAAAATTATATAAAAATATAGAAGAGAAACACTGAAGAATAAAAAAAAGAGATGGAACTATGTATTTTTTAGAGTTTTTACTGAATTGACCAGATTCAAAGGCTTGCACAGGTGTCATAACTGGTTGGCGGCATCGCCTTGGACCAGGCCACTAGATGGTAGCGGCGGTATGGAGTCACTTTAGCGAGTACTTCAGTTTCTGGGTTACTTTCTGCAGGCACAAAGGGAGATCCCGAGGGACTAGTTTAGGGCCCGCGACGGCGCCGGCCGAAATCCAAATCCAAATCCACGCACAAATCCCAAATCACCTCCTGGAGGTGATTTGAGGATTTGGATGGATTTGCCCTCCAAATCCATTTCTCAAATCCCCATCAAATCCCCTCCAAATCCTCTACTGTGATCAGCCCTAATGCAGGGTGTTACTTTCTTCCCTACCCTCGGCGAGAGTGGCACGGTTTGTGAGTATCCCCGGAAGAGGTCCGATGAATCGTCTCAACTGTCCCCGAGCCATCTAAATACCACTGCTTCAATCTTCGCTCAGTGATAACTTACAGCCTTGCACCTGCACATGCACGTGCACGTGCACGGGTTATATGATCCATACGGACAGGTTCCACCCATGGACGCCTCTCATTTCTAAAATCCAATCGCTTGTTCTCACTGTACATCTCCATGTAGTTGAAAAGGTTTAGCTCTTCTGTTACAGAAGCTCCAGCTGTCCCATGTACTCCTGCGCACGATGCCTGGATCGAGATCTGAGTCGAAGCATGTACGGCAACCCTTGGACGAAAGTATGACTCAGAATTCTCCATGTGAAGAATATCTACTCCCATAAGGTGCTTAAGTGAAGATTATTTCACCAGAAAAGTTAGTATTGACCAGTTATACGACTGGTGATTCATCTGATAATTCGTCAGTCTGAGCCCACCTTGAAAAAGAAGAGGTCGCTTAGCCGCTTGTACCCTGAGAACTTCATTGCAAGCCATTCGATATGATCAGCGCCGCCGCTGCCGTGGACTGACTCAAAGCATGTAAGACACAATCCAACCTTCAGCTTTCTGATGGCCTGTGTCAAGCGTGGAGTATACAGATCGTAGGCATCCCGAGGCTCGTTGATCTGTGCGTTGAGAGCTGCCTTCGTAGTTTTGCTGTGAGCCTACGTAGTATCATTTAAAGGCAATTTAGCGTAGAGGTGATCGTACTCTCCGAGGAGGAAGTACCACAACCTTTAGTGTGGGAAAGAAGAGATGAAAAACGGGTTGCAAAACCTTGGAAATATGGGTTTGATGGGAAGTGAGGGCGAGAGTGTGCACTGCAATTGGCAAGGAGAGGGGGTAGAAGGTAGCGATCCGTCTAGCCTGGGTTGGAGGCAACAATTTGGTGTTTATATACACCTACACGAGGGGATTGGCTTGAGATGGATATTTACCACCACCCGTACCACGACTCGTCGACTGGTTCGGGGCAGTATTGCGTCTTGCCAGTGATCCGATTCCTCCATGGATTTTTCTTTTCTTCGTAAGCGGGAAACTCATTATTTCATCGTCATTGGAAGCAGGGTTCGCATCATCATAATGTTATGTGTCTTCTTTTGTCTTGGACATGTAGATGTTCCAAGCGTAGAGCTTTTCCATGCTGGGTAAGAAGAGGAGCTGGGTTTGGAGCGCGTGTTCATCCCGTGTTTTCGGTCCTCTTTTTCGAAGATAGGTTGCAGGTCAGATGGAATGGGCGGTCTCGATGGACTGTGAGAGCTAGCCTCTGATAATGGGGAAGCTAGGCTTAAAAGAAATTTCCGCTTGGCACGAAAGTTGGATAGACCGGTACTTCTTTCCTCAAGGGCGGTTTGCGCGGCCCTAGTAGCGGCTAGATCAGGTGAGGCAGATTGGGGTGAGTAGGCTTTCAGTATGAAAGGAGAAGAGAGAGGCTGAGCAAGGTTGGTGTCCCCCCAAGGCAAGAGCACATCACTACATTGACGAAGTCGTTGAAGAAAAGGTGTGCTACGATGATGTATGCTTGGCGAGTGCAAACCTGGGATTTGTGCTATGCTAAAGGGATTGGCACTTCCGTCCTCAAAGATATCACGATGGTGCTTCGGCTGGTTCGGCAGAGGAATGACTTCGCCGCCACGCCCGAGTGACGCCTCCTTGGGATCTTCGAACCACAGGAGAGCCTGTCGAATCCAACAGCGTAGGCAGAGTTGTATCATGTAAGGTTATAAATGAGCTGTTATTGAGACTAAAAGACGGGCTGTTGTTGGGTACTACTCGTCAGTTGACTTGGGGAAGAGAGGGGGAAAACACATGGCTCGGGAGTTTATCGGAGTCTTAGGTAAAGATATCAAGCTATCTTCGAAAGCTTTGTCTTGAGATGGGGAGAAGGACCGTCATTCTGAACTGAGCCACAGGGTACTCAAGAGCAGTCGAATAAAGGATACGTGACGAAAGCAGAGATGGGGTGATCCAAAACTGTACTGGTAGGGCGTGAGCTGTTTAGACATGGTAGTGGATCGTTGTAAATGAGAGGCTGAGGCGACGTCGGATACGGGAAATCGTGAAGAAACGGATTTGAGTACGCAGCTAGACAGTCGAACGGCGCAGCAGAAGCAGGCGACAAGAGTTCTACATCTGAATACCTAGTCTGAGTGAGATGACTACTGTGATGGAGCGAGGAAACAGATATGGCAGACATAGACTTGAGAGAAACTTGAGAGTCAACGTTGCGCACGTGCTTTTTGTGGACGCGTTGTTTGGCGTTCATTGCGTGTTGTTTGTCTCAGCCTAACGATTCAATAGACTTGATATGCGACCACACTAAGCGACGATGCCAAAACTGTGGGCACTTTCCCATGCGGGTGAGCAAGATTTCAGAAATAAAACTTTGGTCTTTCCATGCGTGTTTAATTAAGTAGAGCTAAAAGCCTGCGAGACAAAAGATGCCTCGCGCTTGGCTCACTGTTCACATTACAGGGGTACCAAGGTACTACACTCTCCGGCACAGCATGTACCTCCATTAGGCGGTATTCGAACTCACGACCACTCTGAACCGTGGGTGGCCAGCCCACAGCACCAAAGCATCATCGCTACGGTTTAAACCCATCGACTACCGGGCTAACGTGACTGCTATTGCAAACCGGGAAATATAACTGTAAACGCCAGCGATACTCAGAGCTGCACAACGACTGTTTTCAATGACGACTAATATCCTCATTGGATTTCGAGAGTGAGGGAGAGATAGAGTGTCTCTGGATAAAAATGCAGGTCAAGTGGATGGCAGTGAACAGCGAGGGCACTCGAGAGCAATATTCCGAAAGGGATACAAAATCAATGGAAACAGCACAATTGTAGTGTGATACTACCACTAGAAATTACGAACAGTATATACGTTAAGGCTTTGCGTTGCGGCGGTGGTCATCCCATGATTTCCATCGCCTCTTGTCATGGTAGTCTATTAATGCACGGCCGTTACTACCACGACAAGATACAACGGGATACGAAGACGACTTGGCTGTTGTCTTCGCTGTGTGGTTCTGTCTTTTCATGGTACCACCATAATACTTTCCACACCAGTGTAAGAGGCCATGAGTAAGGATTAGTGTGTTTCGAGAAAAGTAAAATGCACAGGTTCCGTGCTACTTAGACACTGCAAAAAGGATGAAATTCTCAATTTGGAAATACATGATGAAAACACATTCTTTACATTTAGTACACATATGGTTCTCAAAATTGCCCATTCATGTCAAAAACTTTTTGTTCCACGTATGTATTAGAGTGTTTTGGAAAACTTTATGTTTTCTGGAATGTTCTAGACATTAGGAGACATGAATATAAGGGTAGTCTGCTTGTCACCTGGTCTTTAAAACATTCCAGAAAACATAAAGTTGTCCAAAACACTCTAATACATACATGGAACAAAATGTTTTTGACATGTATGGGCAATTTTGAGAACCATGTGTGTACTAAATGTAAAGGATGTGTTTTCACCATGTATTTCCAAATTGAGAATTTCATCCTTTTCATAGTGAGAGCTGAAGTCGACAAATCTTCTATGGCGGACACATAGTTTATGATAGATGCACCTTTTGCCATGCTCATTCAGCCCTCGGCAGCCACAAGGCCTCACGCCTCTCCTTCTCTTCCAATGTCTTCCACCGTTCCCAATCAATAACCCTGCCCTCCCTCACACCCTCCTCCACCTCCCTCGGCACACCTTCCAACTGGACCTCCTCTCCCCGCGCAAGCAGGCCCCCCTCATTCCCGCCCTTTTCCGAGTCCTCCACAATGGCAGCCGCAACGTCGTTCGCGTCCACCAGCGTCCCCGCCAACACGCCCTCCGCCCCGCGCCCGGCCCACCCCGAGGCATACACCCGCAGCACGACCGCCCCGTCGGGCGTCATCACCCGCCCGCCCGCATTCTGCGTCCGCATCCGCCCCCGGGACATGTCGTACCACGGCACCGCCGCGTCGTCGAACATCGCTGCGTCGCCCTCGTATCCCAGACTCGTCACGACCAGATCCGTGGCCACACGCTCGTGCCGCCCCGTGCCCACCGCCCGGCCAGTCTCGCCGTCTAGCCTTGTCTCCTCCAGCGCCAGCTCCACCCGCGCCCGTGCGTCCTCCCCCAGATTCGCAGGCGCCGCCACATTATACCCCACCGGGGCCCGCCAAAAGTCGATGCTCAGCCTCTTTCTCACGCCACCCACTTCATCCTTACCGATGCTCCCCTCCCTCAACAGCCCCAGCACCCTTTTCTGTTTCCGAGTAAGCTCCCCACCCCCCTCCTCCGCTTCCTTCAACACCTCCTCTTTTATTCCTAACCCCACCCCTAGGCCCCGGAATTCCCGCAACTCCTTCGCGCCGAACTTTGCTTCCCGCGGCCCGCGACGCCCGGTGATACTGACGTGGCGTATCGCCTCCCATAGCGCGGTGAGCGTGTCGAGCACGGGTGGAGGGAGGGAGAGACGCGAGACGCGAGGGCGGCGTGAGGAGCAGGCGCGCGACGTCGAGGGAGACGTTGCCGTGCCCGTCGAGGGAGACGTGCCACGTGTTGGGGGGATGGGGCGGAAGGCGTCAGGGACGGCTGTGAGCACACAGGGGAGATGTCCGAGGATGCAGGAGAGGCGACAGTCCGTGCGGGAGGAACAGCAACAGTCATTAACAGCGCATCACCGCACCGGCCACCCCACTGCACGATGTCCAGCGCAGGCACGCACACACCCGGCGCGCTTGGGAGAAGAGGATGTGTGCGCTGGGTGGGGGGCGCTGGTTGCGAAGACGAGGTGGGTGTAGTGGAGGAAGAGGGCAGGGAGGGGGGGGGAGAGGGCGCAGGACGGGACCGCAAAGGACCTGGATGAGCTAGTGCTAGTGTCTAGCCTCTGGCACGCCCTTGTGCTTTCGGGGTTACAATCGTACTCCCGCTGACATGAACATTCCCGAAGAACCTCACGCGTGGATCGGACGCGGTGATGTCAAATTTGTGAGTGCAGTTCTAGTAAGTATGGGGCGGGCATCAGCTTCCTCTGCAAGGAAGAAGAGTAGAAAGATGAGTAGTACAGATATGTAAAGCAGGGCAGCAGTGCGAGGCAATGGCGGAGAAGTGAGAAGAAAGACAGACCTTAACCTCCGGATGATCAGGCGCGACACCATACCAGGGCCTGACTATATGTGGCCTGACTATATGTGGATGCGGAGAGTGGCGCGGCGGTTGGGCAAGCCAGTGCTGGACCTGCGGCGTTACCCACGAGCTGCAGCGCGACATACAATGCCGACGGGCCAGCACCGACGATGGCGAGTTTGAGGGCAATGTGGCTTGGAGGGCGGGAAAATTTACCGACCTGACTTGAGCGCTTGGCTTCAGGGCACTTTATGATACGTACCTTGCACGTCATGCCAATGCATTAATGGGGTAGTGGTAACCTTAGTCGTTGCCATCGACTAGCCACGAGTTCGATTCTCGTTTAATGCATACTAGCCAGTTGTGTCATATTTTTCACCAGCAGTTATACTGGTATTGTGCTGCCCTTGCGGTCGCCATCTTGTTTTTATTTTGCTTCTGCAGGCGTCCTTTGGATGGATTTGCAGTACGGAAATCAGAAGGCCGTCTCAATCTTCAAGTCTCGTAAGTAATATATACAATACCTGAATCTGCTAGGTGAAAGGGCGACGGGCTGTTCTCATGATGGGTACTTAGATTTCGTTTAGATTCTTAGAGCGCGCCATGTAATATGTACGCGTTCTCGAGAGCGGATGCGCCAGATGCTGGCTGCATGCTGGCTCCGGTGCCTCTGATGATTCAGAGTTCCCAGTGTTGCGGCCAC
Source organism: Gautieria morchelliformis (assembly GCA_015179125.1). Taxonomy (NCBI): domain Eukaryota; kingdom Fungi; phylum Basidiomycota; class Agaricomycetes; order Gomphales; family Gomphaceae; genus Gautieria; species Gautieria morchelliformis. The sequence continues at coordinate 27,071 of WHVA01000595.1, read as the reverse complement.
TACTGTATCTAAGTGGAGACTGACTGACCATGATCCTAGCTACGACGAAACGGCCAAAGCAGATTCGTGCATATGTCATGAAGCTTGCAAGGACACCGGGCGTGTTCGATTATAATTATATATCATACGAGGAAGCATTTCCATGGCTTAGTGGCCGATCTGTTCTATTTCGGATGTGTCGCGCTTCAGGCGAGCAGGTAGCTCCCTGCCTGGCACCGGGTAGGATGAAAGCAGAGCCCCCCGGGGGACTGTTCCTAATACCCCTCTCTTCATATCTCGTGAGTCTCGGAGGACCCTGGCTCCCTGCATCGTGTGTCGTGCGCGCCAGACTACTGCGCTGGCAGATCGGGGCATATGGGAGATGATTTGCGGCAGTAAGCTAAAATAGCCAAAAAGGCCGGGATGAGGTGGGGTTATGTAAACATACAGAGAAGACAGCAGACGAGGAGCATTTGGGACACTATAGCACAGATGCGACTCCAACTGCTCGTGGATATGGCACCGAAATGGCTTCAAGGCATTGTGGGGACATATGCACGAGCAGTAATTTGTGACACTGCCCTTGCTTTGACCCACTTGATGGCTGCAGGTGTCCCCTTCTATGTTCTGAGCTCACGTTCAATGAGCAGTGGATACTCGGACCCGGATATACATACTGCAACGGGGCATTTATGATGTTGGCATTCCTCCAACGTTCGATATATCCGAGGGTTGAGAACATCGTTATGTCTCCTGGTGAGCACCTTGAAATTACTGTAACATCCTCCGCTTTCCGGGTGAGAACCTGACAAGAGCGGGGGGGGGGTTTGGTCCCACCGCATGGACCTTTGCGAAATTTCCCTCCGGTTGTGTTTTAACAAGTAGTGGTTGTTGGTCAACCACAATCCACCAATATCCGCGCCAGCGACGAATGGACACTGGGCTTATGTAGAGGCGGAAGTACCGTTGTCATCATTCTTGTGCGAGCCATCTTCTCTTTGTATGTTGCCAAGGTGATCTTCATCAAAAATATGTTTTAAGAAGCTGCCTAAGCGTGAGTGGGTGATTGAGGCGATATCGAATGGTCATAAACTGTTATAAGCTACATACCATATGAGGCCTACCTTAATTAATGACGTCTGTAACACCGCATGAACGTATGCAGATGAAAACCTGGGGGGGCAACATGTAAAACAAGAACACGACACCGTTGAGATGAGAGCAGCAAGGACCAGAGTCATCCGAGGCGTATTGCACCAAAGAACAGGGTTAGTGGATGGCCTCGTGTCTTGCAAGTCGCCCTGCCCACCAACGTCGTCTTGCCGCTGCCTAGTAGGACACGAAACGACGCCAGCCACTGATTTGTTCCGCGTCTTACTTTACTAGTAGTGTATCCCGCGTCGACGAGAATGATTTATTCTTGAAAGGGAAAAAGTGAACGATGATAAGCTAGAATGGAAGTTCTGCAGTATAAATAACACTTAAACAGATACGGCAGCCACACTTATACTTCGCTCGGAAACCGTCTCCATTTTACTACAACCGTTTCTCCACACTAAATCGGGCGAGCACCAACCCATCATTATGCTTGCCCTTCCTGTCAAAGAGCCGGACCAGCTTCCACCCCTGTCGTAGATATTCCACGCGTGCGCAAAACGTTCCCAGTCGCGTGTCTCTGCCATACTCGGAGCAGAACACGGATATACTATACACGCCATTCAGTTCGTATAGGCACGAGCGAGGAACACTGGACTCGTACCGTACAAAGGGCATGTCGTCTTCGGCGAATTCCCAGGTGAATAGCGTGGTCCACGTGTAGTCGCCTCTGGACGCACTTGGGGAGGATGAAGGGGCGGAGGGGGACTTGACACTTTGGTCGCCCGACGCGAGGAAGAGGTCGGCGCGGATGTAGGCTTTGGTGTTGGCAGATGCCACGGGTACTGTTGATGTATTCGAGTCAGATAGGGAGTGTCATGGTTTAGATAAGTGACGCACCGTTACAGGCGGATATAATATCGCACGTTAAAACAGTACGTGACCCACTTTCACGGGTACCATCATCCAGTAGATGCTGCGGCTTCGGAACCCAACCCTCGCTGCCCACGAACATAGCCTCGTTGATTTGCACACCTTTATCATACCGCTGCCAATTCAATGCGGCCACTTGTGTTCCTACCCATGAAGAAGACTTAGCATTCATGCACAACATAAGTGGAGAGCATACACACACCGGATCGCCAATGCGTGACAGGCACGAGGTTGGAAGAGAATATTCTGCTGAATTTGGGGTATACACGACGCAAGTACACCAACGAGTTCTTTATGAGTGGCTGTAATGATGAGGTGAAAAGTTTCCCGATGGCACTCTCAGACAGGTTGTACAGAATGTGGGGCGGTTCGAGGATATCTGGTGGTATAAGTATACGTAGCAGTCGGGGATCCGGTTGGGAGCCTACCTTTCGCCAACCAGTCTTTTCCCGGTTTCACGCTGTGCGCATAGATGCCGAGGGAAGCGAGAGACGGTCCGATGCGCGCTTGTTTCAGTGCAGGCTCCGCTACGTTCTCTGCTTCTCCTTCCAACATCTCCATTTCGGCGTCATGAAGAGATTGCGGTGGGTAATACTCCACCTGAAAAAATCTACATAAGTGGAAGCAACCTATACGTCATTGCCCTTACCATGAGTACGATCCTCCCTCTCAGATCCTTCGGCGCCAACTCTCTCCCCTCTCCCACGTCAACATGTTCCTGTACCAGCTTCTCCTTCCAGACCTCCTTCATGATCTCCACTATCTTGTCCTGATCTGGGACGTCGAGATGACATTCCAGGCTCACCATCACGGGCCAAGCCTCGGGGCGTACAGCATTCCCGATAGCGACACACACATCTCGGAATGAGATGTGCTGGCTGAAGGTATGTCCGTGGGTCACAACAGGCTCTCCGGCTGAGTCCGTGGTTGGGGCCACACGTCTATTTCGACGCAGCGGCAATGGTGAGACAGGACGTGCGTGTATGCTGTGGAGGAGGATGATCCAAAGAGCTGGAGCCCGAGCAGGTATGTATTATGGGAGGTTCTGCGGGGCTATGGGGCTCAGAGGAACGCACATGTGAGGCGCGAGTTAACTCACGAGATAAAGTAGCGAGTCAACGGGAGAGAGTCATCGATCGCTGGGACGTCTATTATTCGATCGGAAATCACGTCCTCGGGACGCTGCAGGTGAAGTGTTATAATATGCACCGTCAGCCAGTCTTCACAGCTCAGTCAGGGTTGATGACTGCTCACCTCGCCATGAGCGTCCAGAAATTGCAGGATATCAGGGCTCAACTCTATATTCAAGTTGCCCTGAAACGGATACGAAGTCAGATTGACTGCAGTTTCCAGGTGCGACGTTATGATGTCTGAGTCGTCGGCGTCCCCGACATTGGCAGGTGAAGGTTGCATCGTTAGCTAGATGGCTGAAGGTTGCTGCTGGAACCTTGGTGATTAAGAGGTGGGAATAGTGTGTCCCTTTACAGGATAACTATCTGGGTCTTGGACGGTATAATGGGTACTGCCAGAACAGAATGGGTGGGAATCGGGTAGAGGGTCACGTGACTGATTAATTTAGACATAACTAATATGGTAATATTTACTTAGAAGCGCCACTTGCATTATGTGTTCAGGTAGCATCAGCGCGTCACGGTTGTGGCCAGGATATTAACAGGAGGTAAACATGATAGCTGGAATGGCTCTCAGAGCTGCTGACCACATTTAGCCAGTTTGCCTATCTAGCCCACCATACTTCTCTTTCGACCCCTAAGCCGAACTGAAAGAGGTAAATGAACAAGCATTGTGTTAAATACATATTAGGCGAACCTGATTCCAGCCTCTTGTATATCGGCCCCCAAACTTTCCCACTTTGCTTTCCATAGGACTAGAGTCCGGAGCAGGTGAGTGGGGCAAATAATAGCTGCATTTGCATGGTGCGTACTTTGAGGACTGCGTCAAACAACGGTTCCGAATCCGGGTGCGTGGATGCAAAAGCACGTTCTAGCACATATAAATCCACGGCTTTATCCTCAACAAGGTTTGAGACAAAAGATAGACCAAAGTCGATCAGCACCTGGGTAAATTCATTCAAAAAGGTAGTTTAAGAAAGACCATGGTAGACACACAAGTTCAGTTGCAGGTTCATTAGGAGAAGTGGAAGAATGCGCTGGAGGCCGAATCATCATGTTAGATGTTGTAAGGTCACCATGGATGACATCGGCCATATGCATCCTGGCGATTTGGACACCCATCTGACCCATTACCTCGTCTAAATGGTTGGATTAGACGCACAGGCGAGAAATTCATAAAAGGAACGACACACCGATTGTCAAACCAAAAGAAGCCAGACCATCACCTGGGTTATCCTCATCCGTAGCTTCGAATTCAGCCTCGTCTTCTGATTCCCCCTCTTCTCCTGCGCCTAATAAACTTCTGACGCTACGTCCCTCGATCCATTCCAATCCCAGAACACCACACTCTGTATCAACCATCCTTACACCGGGAACCCGCACCCCGCTTCGATGGCATTTCAATAGCATTCGTGCCTCGCCAGCAACCCGACCCTTTGTCAACGAATTGTCGAGAGTAGGATGACGGTACTGCTTTGTAAACCGGTGCTTTAGGAGCACGGGAGGGTGGCTACGTCCATGTAGGTAACATTGGTAGACTTTCTTACTTGGAGTGTATGTCAGCAATGTTGAGGCTACGAGTGAGTAAGCCATACTGCTTCTGCTCCTTGGGAAATGGGGACTAATGATTCTAAAAGGGAAAGGGTGGGTGTCGTCATACTGTCGTAAAGTCTGGCCGTCTGAATAACAGTCGGATGGAACAGTTCGCGTAGTGGGTGTCACGTTCCCGTCACGGCGTGAGAGCATTATGGCCTCGCAGCCACCACAGCAAGTAAACGTCGCTGACCTCGATCTGCCACAGCTGGCGGATGTCAAGCGTCAACTAGATGAAGTAGCCACTATTATCTGATACGTCGATGCCTCGTCTCACACCCGTGCCTCTATAGGAGCTTTCTCACCTCACCAACTCGTTCGCCCAACTGAAGCAGGCACAGGCAAAATTCAAAGCGTGTGTGGAAAATGTGCGAGAAGTTAGGCCCGATAACACAGGTATGCTTCTCGGTGTAGTTTGCACCGCTATCTTTCTGATGTCGCTCATATTCGCCGCAGATAAAACAATCCTGGTACCTTTAACCAACTCCCTGTACGTACCCGGAAAACTCTCCAATCCAGACCACGTCATCGTAGACGTTGGAACAGGATACTTTGTTCAAAAGGTATCCACAGCTGTTTCATTTTTTTTTCAAGCCCACGACCCTAATTCTTCCCGTCAGACACGCGCTCAGGCGTTGACACACTATCAGAACAAAGTCGACTACGTGCGAGGCAATCTAGAAACGCTGCAAAACACGATAGAAAAGAAGCAGGACAACTTGAATTACTTGATAAACGTGATGCAATCCAAGATGGGCCCATCGCAGCAAACCAAGACGTGAACATCCTCTTTGGATGATACTCGATCACCATTTAAACTAGGCCACTTTCGAATTCAGACAGCCGAACCACGGGAACCCGGCAATCTGGATAGCTGGGACAGCCAGCGTCCAATAGACTACGGACATCTGTAGTTCACTTGTCACAAACCTCGACATATACATCAGAATCTAATGTGATACCTAATTCTTAGTACGACAAGAAACAGAAGGTCATGGAAGAAAGGCGTGACTCAAAGTAGGGAAGGTTGATACACACAGAGTGTGTTTGGGAAGTTTTGGGACATGATGGCGATGATGTATTGCATGATCTTAGCATGCTCCCCAAGGAGTGATTAAGTATGTACATTCGGTACCTAGAGACGCTAACTACGTATCGGAGTTAAGTGCATTATCCCAGTATAGCATAAACCGGACATACTGTATAAAGAAAGAAACCGGTTTACAGAGATTCTTTTGTCGCAATCACAAATTAGTATGTGGTGTCATTAAATTTCTCCGTTCGAAGTGGAACTTCTCCATGCGATAGAGAACCATTGACATCTTAGGTCTGTCGGATGGCGTGGTACGCCAACAGCGCTCCATCAGGTCCCAAACACCCGAGTTAAGCGTGGGTTTCAAGGGTCGCTTTGGTTTGTACCCTCGTATTACCTGGTTGAAGACAGCCAAGTCAGTGGAAAAATGTTTGTATGGACGTTCCCCCGTGATAACCTGTACAAAACATGAATAAGCGAAACCATTGTTATGATACAAACACCCACCTCCAAGATGACTAGCCCATAAGAATATGTATCGCTTGCACAAGACTTTGACATAATGACGGAGCGATAGGACGGGAAGAGCTCTGGTGCCATCCAACGTACGCTGCCAAAGTTGAAGGTGCTCGTGGTGGACTCCCCAGCTGCAATGCAACTGCTCAAACCAAAATCGGCCAACGCTGCCTCGCCGTGATCGTTGACTAAAATGTTCGTTCCTTTCAAGTCACCATGCACGATCCCTATCCCTGCCATACCATCCTCGGCACCCGGGCATGGAAATGTATGAACTATTGTATGAATTTAACGTTCAACACGAAAACAACAAAACCGCGACTCGAATCACTGACGATAATTCAAACCGCGGGCTACTTCAGTGAGCTGACGAGAGGGTCAAATGGCGTCATTTTATGGAACCAAGAACTCACAAGCTTGAGACGTCTGTCCACAGTACCTGTAGCTCCTAACTTACGCAAATAGGTGTTGATGTTACCGTTCTCATACCACTGAGAGACCATGGATGGAATTGGACCAAAGCCGCCACACTGAAGCGAGATATCATGAGACAGGCATCTCAAGCAGGCGGAAGTACCGACCGTGCCATACACCGGCACGATGTTCTTGTGCCGAAGTTGACGCCAAACACGAACTTCTTCACGTAGACGCTGTAAACATACCGTCAGATTATGTCATTGGCCAATCGAATTGCGCCTATACACACTTTGTGGATTTTTTCCCTGATATTGTCATCCTGACTAAGGACACGAAGGACTTTCACGGCCACCTGTATAAATAAGGACAACTCAATGGAGGAGACAGAAGCACTAGAAAATTGTTACTGGGAAGGATGCTCCGTCTTCGGGCTCCCACTGTGCTCGCCAAATATCGGCGAAACCACCATGTGCCTGTGGCCACTCGCTTAGCTTGCGGATTTGACCAGAAAGATCTCGTGCATCAGGATCTCGGTAACTGTATGGTGACTCTGGCAAACCATGGACCAAAATCAGAGCAAAGCAAAGCAATAAGAACTTGCATACCTCGGAAAGACGATCGAGTGGGGGCATCGGGTGTCAAGAGCGGGGTCGAAGGAGACTCTGACGGAACATCGTATGACAACCGGACGTCTATACCTTCAGATGCGCCAGAAATATCAGGTGTTTGGCGTGAATAATCCCCAGTAATGATCTTCAGCGACGAGTGGATATTGTAGAGACGCTGGGTAACAGGTCGGGTAGCTATCTTAGCTTCCAAGATAACTGCTTCGTCCTCACTATCAAGCTGAGAATCGGATGTAGTCGTACGAGAGCCAGGAAGGCCTTGACCGAAATCGACGATGCGTTCAGGGTGATTGAAGGTAATTTCAGGAAGGGCCGATTCAACTATTTCTCGGGTAATACTATCACGAGAGGCCCCAGAGCTGTGAACATGCAACTCTTTGAGCCATTCCTCGGGCAATCCCTAAGTACTGTCTGTCAGCTGTGCTGTTCAAACTTAAAAGTAAACGTATCATGCTCACTATCAGGTGGCTTTTGTTATTCTTATCAGGCTCTACATGTACTTTATGAGTAAGGTCTGTTGGTTTGCCACATGGAAGTATCGCAAGATGAATATCCGTGAGCCAGTTGTAAAGCTCTTGTTCATTGCCAAAGGCGAAATAGTACGTTCTGCCTTCGGTGGTCTCGACTCGGAGGCAGCATGGCTGTTTGCTGGTGACGCGACCGACATGCCGTACCTTGCGCAAAACGATGATATCGAGCACGCCACCATCCTACAGCACGTAATAAGTACCCTAGGAATAATGGAGCATTAACTCAGCGCACCGAACATCGGTGCAAAGAAATTGTATGCTTCGTTAATCTGAGCGCTTGGCGCGTCCATGTTCTCCAAGCCAACGTCTTATGACCCACGTGTACTATCGCTGCACGTGTAACAAGTAGTGGAGAGATCTCGGGCAATGGCACTCGAGATTGAAGCTGGCTCATGGAATGGAGGCGACGCAAAGTGCCTCCAGAAGTAGCCATTCCCTCCATGGGTCGATCGTCATCGGTGGGAGCCTGAGTAACGGGTGGCCCCATGGAGGGTTTGCGTGCATGCCATGACCGGATCCCGGAGAGCCTTGTGTTTTGAGAACTATCAGGTTGGAAGGGTTCATCGGTGGGAGTGACAAATGACTCCATAGAGGGTTTGCGCGCAAGCCTCGGGATGCTGGCGAACATTTGAAACTGGCTCATGGGTCAGACGCAACGCAAAATAAGGCTACCGTCGGAACTACCTTCAAAGGTTTGAGCGGTTTGATTGAACGACTTCACAGAAGGTTTGCGCCAAGCCCCAGCTTGCCAGAGAAAAGCGCGCGCACATACACGTTGCAGCGAGATGTCGCATTCAGAAGTGGAGCTAGAAGTCTTTATACTATAATGGCAGACGCCTACCTTTTGCGTCATGACAGCTCATCTCAGTTCACCTTCGCTCTTGATTTGAGAAGTGCCACGAGACGCTCCTTGGCACTCCTGCCGTCACCGTCCATCGTATCGTATAAATGCTGCCAGAGTCCACTCGCAGCTCATACAGGTGACATTAGGTAGGCCAGTGGTGGAACAATATTTGGATGAAGTTTGGGGCCACCACAACGACCTGCAAGTGGACACTATACCGCGTCAAGACTCTTTCAACAGGGAAAGATGTGATCTATACAGCTTCCAGGCCCCAGGGACCGATTCGAACGGTTCCATTTCAGACTCACAAGGCTGTGGCATTACATCAGAAGATCATTCCAAGCAAACGCTCCCGGTGAATCGGCGTTGATGTCCGAGTCAAGCCATTTCATTCTGCAAATGATGCTAGGGGATGTACAGCCAGTGCCCACACAAAGGACTCTTCGAGCGACACGCAAAAATAGCATTTAGCGCTAGGATATATAGAGAGCGACTCGAGCGAGGGATTACAAAACGCAGCGGGCGCGGGCATGGTAAGTCACGTCTCACGTCTCAATGGCCGCCCCCAACTGTGGGATTGGTCTGGCTGTCAACGTTTAACCCTCGCTCTCACTTCAGTGCGCCAACCGACTTGTGCTTGCTGAGCTCATGTTGAGCGGCAGGTACTCGTGTTTGGCTATTTCTGATTTGTTGTTTGCGAGGGCAAGGCCACTAAGCCTCGCCCCAGCGTTCGGTGTAGGAGGTGGGACACGTCCTCTCATGGCCCAGAGGAATTCCTGGAATGGAGGAAGCGGGTCTGGTGGAGGTGATGGCACTGGGCGCGGTTCAACCTGTACCGGCGGGCGGTTGACAAACCACCAGTCTCCACGCTGCGTGGAACTTTTCGTGCATGATCAGGGTGGTTTTGAGAGATCGATAGGAATCTGATGCACTTATGACGAACGATGGGGCGATCGTGCCACGAGTGTATGCCTCGGAGTGGGCAGTGCGGAGGGCGTGTTGGCGGGGATGCTGGTAGAAGCGAACAATGTAACGGCTGCCATTGTGGCGCGCTGGGAAGAAGGGGGGAGAGGTGATGGGGGGGGAGACTGACACGGGGCGGCGACTCGGAAGTCAAGTTGGAGGGAGATAGACACAGAGCTAGTCACACCTACCTCTCTGCCCTGCATGCACACCTTACAGTAGTGTTCTTCACATGCAATTCATAGCTTGTCGAAGCATTACAAATCCCATCGAGCGCCACAAGCATTCCGAGATCGCGCATAGTAAGTGACAGTCTGACAACAGTTCCTGTAATAATGAGATCGATTTTTTACAAGTTGAATATGTCGTCGCTCCTATATATGGAGAACAAGTCATCAGATTTTCGAGCTTCGAGGGGCCGGTCGAACCTGTCCGTCAGGACCATATTCGCGTGCATGTCCATGTGCAAAGCCAGGCTGTAAACGCCGTCACTGAGCAAGATTGAACCTGAAATGCTTATATCTGGGTCCGGCACAGTCATATCTTCTTGCAAACCATGTCTCTCGCCCGGCGGTAGGGAAGGTGAGCTCCTGCATTGGTACACGCGAATCGGGAAGATAGGTACAATGTTACAGAGCAGCATGCTAAATCGGGAAGAAACGACAATGAAGATGAAAGAAAGCGTGTGGAGGAGGAACCTAAAGGTGTGCTGGATCTAGGGGAGAGTATGAGACCGGTGTAGCCCACAGGAGTCTAACGGTATTGGATCGTGAGAGAGCGGGGTTTATAAAACGTGAGAGTCACAACGTCACGTCTCAATGGTCGTCCAGGGCTCCCAACTGTGGGATTGGTCTGGCTGTAAACCCTCGCTCTCACTTCAGTGCGCCAACCGACTTGTGCTTGCTGAGCTCATGTTGAGCGGCAGGTACTCGTGCCTGGCTATCTCTGATTTGTTGTTTGCGAGGGCAAGGCCACTAAGCCTTGCCCCAGCGATCGATGTAGGATGGGACAGGCCCGCTTATCGCCAGGAGGAATTTATGGAATGGAGGAAGCGGGTCTGGTCGAGGTGATGGCACCGGGCGCGGTTCAACCTGTACCGGCGGGTGGTCGACGACGAACCACCAGTCTCCAACCTGTGTGAATGATGAACGGAAACACTGCCGGCACATTGTAGACATCGACATACCAATCTATCCTCACCTCTCGGACGGGGCATCCTGCTGAACTTTTTGTTCTTGGACAGGGTATCCCTGAAAGAGTTCTATCAACCACCACGGTCTGTCAGCATATGAATGTAAAAGGCATTTCCAGGAAAGCAGCATAGACAACACATAAAACTAAGGCACAAGTGGATGTGTATGACGCAACAAGCTCCTTAACGGAGCTGGGCAGTAACAGATTACAGGACGTACAGTAATGTTTTGGTGGACCAAAAATCCAAACCGTAAGGCCACTGCCTCCTGGATTTCTGCCAGACGGAGCTGGGGCGATCCTAGGATCGCCGCGGTTATTAAGATCGCCCATGGGAGGTTCCAGGTGGAATCTGGCAGTGAGTTCAGCCCAACAGAAGCCCGTTGTGCGATGGCCCGAGCTGACGAGGTCGACAGTATGAACAACGTGACGCGATTTGGGGCAAAAAATACGTGCTCACGGTTGTGCTTCCTCATGAGTTCAAACTCATATGCTAGGTGCTTGGCGGGGTAGAAGCTCCTGTTATCAGGAGGAGCTTCGGGGCTGGATGATTTGGGTACGTGTGATTGCACCTGAGACGGGAATCCTCCGTCATGTCGATTGTCGCCATACAATGTGGCGACTGGTGGCAATATCCATGGTTCAAAATTGAACTGTACATATGGGACGATACCGGCGATCAATTTATAACGCTGGAAAGGAGAAAAGGAGTGATGAAGTATTAAGAGATGAGTTAATCAGTACAATATGCGTGATGCTGACCAACGCCACCCGGGACTCCTGATGGTTCAGGGGGGGGCGCAACGCGACACAGGCAAATAAAAACAGAAGGGAAAGGAGCACGAAGGTACTGTGACGTGCGGCATGAAGTTATGATGACACCAGAGAATGTAAAACCTGATGGTGAGTACTAAACAGCCACTCACCAGGGCCATTTCGACAGTGGAAATCGTCAATCGAACGTCTCTGCAAGTATCAGAATATACAAATACTGGGAGTGCAGAGCAGAATAGGAGGAAAATGGAACAATGCGCTGGGAGATAAGACACGAGAGAGAGAGAGAGAGAGAGAGAGAAATTCAATAGAGTGTTCGAAGCGCCTGTCGCTTTTGGTGCACTATATAGTACTACTGTGTAAGCTACGTCTATCTAGAGTAGACATGAGTACCTGGCACTCTTATATTCTCCAACCGGGTTCGCGCGTGGTGCGGTAATGCTGTACTTAAACTGGTATATTCCCCGACTCCGACTGAAAGGAGGGGAGGGTTCTGTCGACACAACCTGTAAAGGATTCCTGCTGTACCTGTAATGTTCATGTTTTATGATCAAGTTTGTCCTTTTTTATTTTTCCCTGCATGATCTGTTACCTGTTGCGGTCATGATACTCCTAACTTTTGGCACGTGTCAGCCTTTTTGTATTCCCCCATCATAATCTCCCGCTTGTTCATAATCCATTTTCCCGTATTTTCTTGTCCCTGCTTAATCCTTGGTCACGAGGTTCTTATTAATAGTTGGTATCCCCGATCGTATGGTACCATTGTGCCCTTGCCCTCATTTTCTCGGCGTCATCATGCCGTTTTCGCCTTCCCGCAGAAAAGGTATAAAAGATCTGGTTATTCTTTTATACCTGTTCTCCTTTAAACGTGCCTTCGCGTACTCGTGTGCACCTCGTCTTTCCTGACTTGTCCCCCGTGTGTCTAAGGTGTGTTTTCACCGTCCTCTGTACCTTGTGTGCTGTAACTGACGTCTTTGGTTCTACCTTGATTTTGTGTCGTGCTGTGTCGATCTTACACGTCCTCAGTTACTGCTATCCATCTCCATGTCCCTGTTACTCTCCGATTCCTCCCTTCCCTCGTCTCAATGTCCTCCCGTCGTTGCATCTCCTGTATTACCCTATTGGTGCAGTCCTCCTTATGAAATCCTCACAACCCATCTGTTGCGTCGTACCTGTTTAGATTTGATGTCGTTGTCTTCACGTCTCGAACTTTCCTTGTCTTCTACTGATCGTCGTGCAAAGATAAATATAGTTCATTGCATTGTATCGTCTTTTCGTGAGGACTGTCACTTTTTTGAACGTTCGTCTCTTACCTCTCTTCAGCAACGTTGCGCTAACTACGTATCTTCCTCTCACATTTCCCCATCTGCTGATCGTTCCTCCTCGCGTTTTCACTTAGTTTTACTATGCGTCCTCGCTAAATACGGTGACGAATTTTTTGAATTGTTGTGTTCCCTCCCTTTCTCCGTGCGTCCGCTTCCTGTTACTGACCCGTGCGAATTGGTTTGCATGCTCGTCGATCCCGTCGTTCAGATGAGTAACGTTCAGATGTTGCCGCAGCGTGCTTTGACAGCTTTGTGTTCGCGATTAGACCTTTCTGTCAGTGCTAAGGTTCCCAGTCGTGCTTCCTGCGCGACACTTCTTGTCCCTCACTTCCGCGCTCGTTGCTGTAAGCTTGAGTTCGTTGTCACTGAGGACATTCTTGCCGACGTGCACATGTCTTTTCCTGATCAGTCCGTGCCTGTTTCTCGTCATGATAAACTCGTCTTCTTGCTGAACTCTGTCTATTCTACTGATTTCGTCACGGAGATGTTCAGACTTTCAGCACTACGTGACCATGCAAGAACTAAAGTACTCCGAACCGAACGCAAACTTCGAAAACTGGATGAGTCCGCTGTTCGTTCTGCTGCTGACTTGGCTGGTTGGCCTAAGGTTATTCCTAATGATACGATCCTTTCCTGCTGTCGTCATTATTACGACGCTACTACCTGGTCGCCACCTCCCATGTGCGCTTCTTGTGGACGAAGGTCTTCGCGCACCTTTGATTTCGTCACTGCACGTGGATTACCTGCCCCGTGCAATTTACAGCTCCTACGGCTGACAGATCAGTTCATTATTACTCATTGCATTGTTCAAACGTGTTCTAATGAATTTATGTTTGAAGACGAGGCGATCAATGGCCTTATGCTCCACCGTGATGGTACTCGACGTCTTCCAGATGGAACCACGAACTTATCCCTGTGCCCCAATTGCCACTCTTCGTTGAAGGTTGGCAAAGTTCCGCGTTTCGCTTTCAAGAATCAGCTGTATCACGGTCAACTACCTGTTGAGTTTATCGACTTGACTTGGGTTGAAGAGATGGTTTGTTCCCTTTATCGTATCACCGCGCATGTTACACGACTGTATGATTCAGGTGATCCTGCGCAACCTCGTGTTTTCCACGGGAATACTTGTGCTCATGACATGAATGTCATATCCGTTGCCGACTCACTTCCACATTCTCCTGCGGATTTGAATGGTATGCTTAGTGTTGTTTTTGTTGGACGACGCAAATTGGATGTTGAAAACTTGGGTACTCTATTTCATGTCCGCAAGTTAAAGGTATGGCGATTTTTATGTTGGTTGTCTCGGAATAACGACTTGTACGAGAGTGTGAAACTTGACCGCTCCGTTATGGATTTATATCCTGAAGACGGTATCTTGCCTGGCTTGGAAGATAGCATCATTCACGACTTTGAAAGTGACCCCTCTACCTTGTTTCAAGAAGAAACTGCAGGTCACTCCGAACATCTTGCTGAAAACTTGGGCGCCCCTGGCTTGAATGCCTCATTACCAGACCCCTTGGTTGAAAAAATGGGCGTATCCAATCCTGAATGTGACCGCATCACCGGTCGTAAGTTTACTGCATGTGCTCTTCGAAATGTAGCCAAAGCCGCTCATAATTCTAAGCTAAATAACGGTCACATGTCGAACACTCCTGATCTCGTTATTCGTTACGGTAACCCCGTTGTGGAGTACAGAAATCCGTCCCTATTTCCGGGCATGTTCCCGACACTATTCCCTTACGGCATTGGTGGGTTTGACATACCAGATCGTCCCACGCCCCTCAGTTTTCAACATCAGGCTAGTTACTACTTTGATATAGACGATCGGATGTTTTGGTATCATAATTCCTTTATGTTTGTTGCCCTTAACATCTTACAAAGACGGGCCGCTCATCTCCATACTTATTTTACTGTCAGAAAGTCTCATTTTGAATCTGTGGCAAAAAAACTCGTCTCCTTATCACCATCTCTCATTTTATCTGTCACCGCTCATTTAGAACACGAAGGGAAATACTCGGACTTGTCTTCAGCGCAACGTGTCGTTTTGGATCTGTTGAAGCAGGTAAATACTATTGCTGCGCATATTCCAGGCTCACAAGCTTTGAAGATATTCGTACGGAATGAAATTCGTAATTATATAGGTTACTTCGGTCTACCCCATATATACATTACAATGAATCCCAATCCTGCACACAGCCCTTTATTTCAAGTGTTCTGTGGTGACAAAGATGTCGACTTGAGCAAGAGATTTCCTCGACTTGTTAATAGCTCCGAGCGTGCGCGTCGACTTGCGGATGATCCCGTAGCGGCCACTGACTTCTTTCATTTCTCAATAAACATGTTCTTGCAGCATTTACTTGGATGGGATCATAAATGTAGATCTAGCACTAGCAGAGGTGGTATTTTTGGCCATCTTCGTGCTTACTATGGTACGACCGAGTATATGGAACGGGGGTCCCTTCATGGTCACTTTGTCATGTGGCTGTGGGGCGGCTTAAATCCTGACGAAATACACGCCAAACTTCATGAGGATGACGAGTTTCAGACAAGATTTTTCGCTTTTTTCGAGCAAATTATTCATCATCACTTACCAGATGTAGACTTCGATGTTGATGCAGCGTTTGAACCAAGGACACAACGACCTCCACATTTAGACATCGATGACTGGGAAAACGTGTTTGTTTCAGAGGTAAAGGCCTGCGGTGAAGTCCTTCAATGCCATAAGTGCAAACCCGTATGTCACAAGTATAACAATCAGCATCGTTGTAGATTTCTTTTTCCCCACGAAGTCGTAGACGCGTCGTACTTTGACAAGAAATCTAACTCGGTTGTGCTCATGTGTCGCGATCCCATGATCAACTATTACAATCCTTACATTTTAGTATTCTGTAGGCATAATCACGACGTTAGGTGCATCCTGTCAGGTAAAGCGGCTAAAGCAGCCATGTTTTATATCACAGATTATATCACAAAAATGGACGTGAAAACTTACAAGATGCTTTCCCTCCTGTCTAAAACAGTCGCAGCCATGCCGACATCTTCTGGGTTACCTCTGAAGGATGCTGCCAAGTCATTACTGCACAGATGCTTATCTCAGTTCACCAGGCAGCAACAGATCCACGCACAGCAAGCAGTGCATTACATACGTGGTCATACCGATTCCATGTCTTCCCATGCAACAGTTCCCATGATGTCCGGCCTCCTGCTGTCTTCCATCAATCGCGAAGTTCAGTTGTGTCGACGCCACGACGAGCCAGAGTCCATCGATTCCACAGTCGATGCCATAGAGGATACTCCCCTGCGTGTCCAAGTGGATTCTCAAGGAAAGTTGTTCAAGTCCAACCAGGTAGCTGATTATTTACATCGAGACGACAAACTAACCCATATCAATTTCTATCAGTTTGTAAGGTGTTTTAGACTTGAAAAACGGACCAGATCTCCTAAAGTTTATGATGCTGATTCCAACCTGCACGTTTTACGCCGCTATGAATTGAAGCGGTCCCACCCGCTTGCTGAAACTCACGTTCTGGTACAACATACAGACGAGTCCACCCATCGCTGTGGAAATGAGCTAGTACCACGCATTGTCGGATCCTCGATTCCCAGACCTACAGATGGAGACGTATACAAGATATTCGCGCTTGCTCATTTTAAACCATTCAGCATTTCGCATTCTTTGCTACAGCCTAGTGATATCTCTGTTTCCACTGGTTTCACTAATTTCAATTTCGATCCACCGAGTTTACGTATTATGAGGAACTGGGATGCGTTACATGAGTGCCAGGATGAGTGGGATGCTGAAAGATTAAGGAAAAGAGCTGATCTGACGAAAGGGTCCCGACTCACTACCAATGCCTTGCACCAGTCGATAGATGAGGATGATATACAGTTAAACTTGACTTCGGACACCAGTCGGAAGGATATGAAGTTATTGATCATGCTGTGCGTGTACGCCGAAACAGGCTGGTTTGGTGTATCTGATCACCCAGCTCGACGTTCATCACCCATCCCTGTCATCGAAGATAACCTTGCTCCTAACCGACGCAACAGGAAATTATGGTCAGACACTGTTAAAGCTCAAGAACAGTTATTAACCAATAAACGACGCAACTTGAACAACTTGAGTGCACAGTCAATGAGCAAGGATGCATCACCGGATGCCTTCTCTGACAACGTCCACCTGTTCAACTCAACGTCATCCAGCAACCGCGATTTACCACCCAAAACCTGTCAGATGAGTGCATTACCGGACGCTGATTCATACCACGTAATGATGCGCATAGGTGATGAGTTTCACCTGAATGACGAACAATGGTTAGCATACCGTATTACAGCGCAACATTTCTTAGCTTTAGTGTCGCACTGTAGCCACTCGTCACGGTCATTATCTGCACCCGAACCGATCCGCCTTTTACTTACTGGTCCAGGAGGTACTGGGAAAACTCACGTCGTCCGAGCGGTTAATAACTTGATGAACGTGTACGGCTGTGGACACTGTATCAGGTACTTAGCTCCAACAGGTTCCGCGGCTGCTTTGATCGATGGCACGACTGTTCATAGGGGCCTAGGGATTAGTATCGTATCCAAAGGAAAGGGCAAGTCAAACCGAATTCTGGGAGATGATTGTGAAGACTTCACCGTTGTAATTGATGTTAAAAACAGATGTGCCTTGAGAGAGGAATGGAAGAATGTGGACATTGTTCTACTCGACGAAGTTTCCCTCTTGAGCCAACAGTTACTGTTGGAAATTGATCATGCGCTCTGCTACGCCAAAGAAAATTACGACGTGTGGTTTGGTGGTGTCAGCATTATCTTTGCAGGTGATTTTTTTCAATACCCACCTGTGCAGGGTACACCTTTATATACCCCAATTCGCAACGGTTCGTGCCAGTCTAATAATGAAATCTTGCGTCGATTAGGCAGACTGGCATGGAAAAGTGTGACACATGTTGTAGACTTACATGAACAAAAGCGCATGTCTGGCGACGTCAAGTATGCGGGTGCTGTTTATAGGTTAAGACATAGACAGTGCAATGAAGGCGACGTGGACTTGTTCAATTCCAGATGCGTCCGTTCTGCTCGAAATCCGACTGGCATTGACATGAATGACCCGGAAAATGTCGACAGCGTAGCTTTAGTTCAAACGAACCGTTTGCCTGAACTTCTGAATTCTAAAAAAGCAGTTGCGAATACCTCCGGTAAAAACGCCGCTGACCTCGTGATATGCGCTGCAAATGACACAATGCAGGCATCTCCTGTCCCCTCCGTATCCTGTCTGCCTCTGCTACAGCGCGACTTTTCAAGTGTTCAAAGTGTGCTACCAGGGTATCTACCTCTCTATGACGGTATGCCAGTGATTCTCAGAGGTAAAAATATTTCAACCGACCTTAAAATTACTAATGGTTCACAAGGTGTTATCGGAAAAGTTTTCACATCGGTCTGTCCCGCAGGTTTTACATATGCGACAGGCGCACTCGTCTACTTCCCGTCCAGTCCCATTAAGCTACCCTCCCTGCCAACAGGCTGGTTCTTCATTGAGCCTGTTTCTTGGTCTTTTACCGTCACAGATTTACTTCTAGATAATGAGGAAAGGATCAAAACTCGTATCAAACGATATCAGCTCCCGTTGCAACCAGCGTTCGCAATTACAGGACATTCTGCACAAGGCAAAACACTGCCCAAAATACTCGTGAACTTGAAGGAAGGCGGATTTGCAGCGTACGTGGCTGTGTCCAGAGCAACCACACGCTCAGGTGTTTTTATCACGGAACCCATATGCCTAGCTGATCTCAACAAACCCCTCCACCCTGACTTGCTTTTTGAAGCGTGGCGGTTCACGATTATGGCGTCAAATACCCGCATTCTTCTCGGTTTCCAAGACGGGGTAATTGCAGCCGTTCCTGATGCTGAATCAAACAACCACGTAGACACTCACTGCAAAGTCGCGTACGCACCCGATACATCTCCTTTAAAACAGGCCACGCTGAAATGTAAAATTACTGACACAGAACATGGTCATATATGGGAAAAAAAAAGGTGTCGTATTGATGTTCAGCCCACTGCGGGTGACTGTGCACTGCCTCCCATGCATGATGACGCTATGCAATTGCCGAGAGAAGACGTTCCATTTACCGGATGCATGTGGTCTAGTACTAACTGGTCATGTGCGTATGATTCTACGTTCATGAGCGTATACTACTCATACTCCTTGGCCGACGAGCGTTGGCGGTTGCAATTTCGAATGCAATCGACCATGGCACTCGACTTAGCAACCAATTTTGACTATTTACAAGGACGTATGTGAAACCAAGCCTTGTTTAACCTGTACCGAGATAACCTCAGAGACTACTTGTTTCAAAAACATCCCGCCAAATTTCCGAGATACGGCGCAACCTTGTCATCTGTGAGTGACGTACTG
This sequence comes from Gautieria morchelliformis, assembly GCA_015179125.1. Classification (NCBI taxonomy): domain Eukaryota; kingdom Fungi; phylum Basidiomycota; class Agaricomycetes; order Gomphales; family Gomphaceae; genus Gautieria; species Gautieria morchelliformis. The sequence continues at coordinate 7,704 of WHVA01000595.1, read as the reverse complement.
TCAACAATGTTAGCTAATGATGACGGCCAAGGGCCCTTACAAACGTGCCTTCATGCTTCGTGCAGCTTTTGTGATGCGACTGCAGATGAAACAGGCCCCCCATTTGGCACTGTTTATTTGAGCACAATGTTGTGGAACTGCTCTGAGAAATGCAGTACATTTCAAGGAATGACACCGTTGCAAGCATGGATTCCCATATTTCTAAAAAGTCAGGCGACCATGAGGTCATCATTAACACACCGTGACTCATCCTGTATAGGAAAAAACTTGATCACGTGCGTGTTCATACCGACTCCCTGCATTACGATCGAGGTGGCTACTGAGACCACCCCGATTCCTATTCCAGACGCAACATTATCAATACCTACATCCCGTGGTGAGTGGATCTACTCATTAACAGCGATTATTTATGTAGGTCACATGCATTTTGCAGCCCGTCTTATAGGAAAAGACAAGGGGACCTTCATATACGATGGCCAGCAAAATGGGGGTGTGCCGTACTGCACCGCGGATGAAAATTACGACACGATAAACCCACTAGTTCTTGAAACACCAGATGGTAACATGCACTCTCACTTGTATTTTTATACATCTCTGTAACTGCCTCATATTCTAATCTAGGATGACCTTGATGCTCTCCAGCCATTCCTATTCCAAACTCGGTCACGATTGCATCGCCGCTTGCTCCCTGAAACATCAACCATTCTTATTCCAAACTCAAACACGCTTACGCTGACAACGCTTCTGGACTGGTATTACGCATTATTACATGTTAACAACTGTCACGTAGCTATATGGACCAACATCTCGCCCCACCTGTCATCCTACCCTGCACTTACTGACTGTCATTCAGAAATTTCTGCGCCGCGAGGCTTCAACAGCCTCTAGTCACATGTCCGTACCACACAGACTGTGCCTCTGGCACCAGTTGCGTGAGAACATGATCTGACGCTGGTAAGACCGGCCACCGACACTAATATAAAAACGCACAACTACCCGTTTGCGTTCAAGCATGCATGGTGACCCCTTGATATTTCAATTCCAATGCTATACCATTGAAACACCTGGCCGTGTGCCACTTCATTCCCGCTTAACGACTCGGGAATCAACCCACCCTTTTTCAGCGTCGCCGATGGGACTGTGGTCACGTTCACCGATCACACCTGCATCAACAATGGGGCAGCCACTTGATAACCTTAATAAATAGGCAAGTATCGTGGCTGTTTCACATTCCATTCTATCACGTCTCATCTCCGAATATCATGAGTAGCGTTGGCACCGTTTCCGACGACGAATTTGACAACGATGACGTCGGGAAACTCAAACCGACAGAGGTTACAGCCGTTGAACGTATTTACGACAGCCATGATTGTCCTCAAGACATGTCATTCATGACAAAGTTTTACACGAGGTTCGAAAACAAAATCGGTGCGGAAGAGTGGTTCATTCAATCTGGCTCCGGAAACAAACACCTGCTTCTGCGTTTTCCTGCTCGAATTGTACGAAGCACCCATGATTCGAAACTTACGTCGTATGGGAACAAAGATGGTGACATGAGCAAAGTACGTGCGCAATACATGCCTTCACCCACGCGTGCAGTTTACACTGAAATTACCAAAAACTACTAGTTTGACTTGCGAGGACTGCAGAAAATCAAGATGGTTTGGGCTCTGAACTTGGAACTGGATGGCCCGCCGCGCCTACAAAGCAAGGTGAAATACATCGAGAACACACTGCATTTTATTCAACAAGACAGGGACGACGATCTGAATACAGGTACGGGTCTGATTCATACTGCACGCTTGCCTAGGGGCTTTAGGCATGAGCGACGACCAAGTACCTAGAGTTCATGCATTCACGCGTAGACAGGAAAACGGCTCTTTCCTCGTCTTGGTTAACTCCAACAACTTGTTCGATGAAGTCCTGTTTTCCAGCGCCGGATCGCCTGTTAAGATAACAAGGAGCGTACTTGAAAGTGAGTGTTTGGTATTAATAATGTTGCCATGTTTGCTAACCTAGCTACAGGTCCTGCCGCTGCGCCACCGACTGGCTTCTTGCCTGATTGTTCGTCTCACACTGCGGCCACCGCAAACGATGCACCTACGACGCCGAATAAAAGTAAGTGCAGCTGCCTGACTTGGAGCCTATCGTCATGTATCCTTCAGAAACACTTACTCTGGCGGACTTCCCCAACCCACAAGGACGATTCTCATCCGTGAAGAACGTCACGGCTTCCATACCGGTCATTATCCCACCCGTCCGCGATTCACAAGGGGCTACAATTACGCCACTTCAGTACAACTCTTCGCTGACAGATGGATTGCTCGTCGATATACTAACTACGCTTCGCATGTACGTGTCCAAAAGGGCTATGCCGTCGACATGCTGACACTCGCTGTAATGAAGGTGGCACATCAAACCCGATGACAAAAATCCGAACGGATCCAGGGCTTACCAGCTCATTCTCAAGCATATGCAAGTCCTGCCGATGATACAAGACGGTATGAAGACGATGACATCCGCTTCACCGGCTACTCCAACGGAATCGACTAGTTCACGTGGACCGCCTGAATCTATCGAGTCATCCATTACCCCCCTGACTCCCACCCCAGCTCCTCGAGGAGGTAAAACTGCCGCTAAACACAAGCGTCCTCCGACTGATTCAAACGACAAAATGACGCCTCCGCCAAAAAGGGCGCTGCGTGTCCCTGAGTCGAGTTAATGCGTGTCAGCAACGATTTACAGTTCCAGGGCCTTTCTCAATTACCGCCAGCTACAACCTACCTTTGTCGTGTGCTTCACCGGATTCAACTCCGGACCAATGGGTGACAATGACCCAGACGTACCGCACATGACAAGTATCGGTATAAATGTAATCGTTAAATGTAACCAATTGTTTAAGAATCATAAATGCAACCCTTTGTTTAAGAATCCGAAATGTAACCCATTGTTTTTGATTTGTTTTTGATTCATAAATGTAACCGATTGTTTATACTCAGCCCCACCAGGAGTCAGGGACTGGCGCCGATGCGCCGCTACTGATTGAGTATGGACCAATGAAGTTCCTGCTGGGATCTTATACATGCACGTGGCCAGCATCCTGAGAATAGTAACATGCGTCACGTGGAAGCTGCCCAGAACGAGTCACATGACCAAGCTGAGATCGCACCGTGGGCCGGAAAAACATGGAAAAGGCAATCATATTGGAAGACGCACACATTTTCTCTGGGTGTAGTACTCAATGTGATTGCATATGAATTCTACTTAGAGCAAGCTGTTCAGATCCTCGGTTGACCCGCACCTTTAGCTTACACGGCTACTATGTGGGAATTTTTCACTAAGGGTAATGTAAAGGTATCAAGACTATTTGCAAACTATGCTAGTAAAGTACTTTATTGTGTTATTCTGATAATTTCTTACAATTTGATTTTTCAGTCCACCCATGGAATATTCCCTTTCAACGAGCACTGGTTCTTTGCACGTACACATTGAAGCATCTCATGCATATAAATATCTTGAAGCTTGCCATGAGAAAGGTTGGCCGGTCAAGACAAAATTTCTGGCTCTTTCCAAAAGTGATGCAAAAGTGATGACTCAGCCTGAGCTATGCCCACCTTTGTCAACTGTCATTTTAAAGTGGCCCTAGTGAATTGGATCATTGCAGATGATCAGGTATGTGGGATACAATGCCCTTTCATAACTAATCAATATTCTCAAACATTTAGTCCATTAATGTTGTTGAATGCCCTGAATTCTGTGACCTTTTACTTCTGCTAAGAGAATCTCTACTGAGCTGTGATATCCCACACTGAACTGCAATCTGCAACTTAATTGGAAAGGCCTGGGATCACAACTTTAGAGAACTCAAAAGGGAGCTAGCAGTAAGTTTATCTTATGAATTGTACAGGAATACTAAATCTCACACTTGGTATACTAGCAATCAGTCAGGAAGATATCGCTTACAATGGACTTATGGGACAATAAGAGTATGTGTGCATATGGAGCTGTAACTGCTCACTACCTCTGTTGTGGGTCTGTTTCAACTTCACTGGATGGCAGGGGAGAACTGGCCCTACATTCCACTCTCATTGGCTTCCTTCCACTGCCTGGCTTCCATTTCAGTCAGGATCTTGCAAAGGGTCTCCTCTTTATCACAGACCGTGTCAACATAACAGACAACACACGTATTTTCTTGCACATTTTGTGAAAGACTAAGATCAGCTGATAATGGGTTGAATAGTGGTTTAGATTCAGACTTCTACTTGAAGTCGAATTGAGTGGAATTGTAAAACAGATAGATAGAGTAAACACAAGGTGTGTATGCTCTTCAGTGATAACTATGCAAGTTTATGCGTCACAAGAGATCCATCTGCATCCTGTGACTGCACCACAATAATCAACTTGTGGTTGGTTGGCTGAAAGGGCTTGTTAAGAAGGCCATGGAAGGTGTGAAGTAACTTTACACTAGAAGAGCACCTTCGCCTGCCCTACTGCCCCGCTCCAGTATAGTGACCGTGTAGTGGCTATTGCGGCGGACGTGTCACGTGTTGTAAGGAACCGGCATAATTACCAGCGGAGACCCAATACGGCCGACCATTTAGGCATTACCAAAAGGTAAGACACGGGCACCTAGGCCCGTATCTTCTCATATAAGTAGCCTACCGAAACAATACATGTATGATAGAGAGAACTGACCCGGAACATATACTTGGTTACGACTGGTCATCCCGTCTGCTAAGTTATTTCAAAGTCCCCTCTAACCCATCTTACATTTTTTGACCCGTCTTCACAAATCCAACACCTTCCGAAACTCTCCGGCCTGATCAACTGGTGAGCATATCACACAACTTCCCACAACTAACCAGACCCACTATGTCGACTCGAACTGGCCGAACGTACCAACGGGCAACGCGCTGCCAGCGTGGATGCGGTACGTACACTCGATACCACTCACGGTGAACGCCTGACAGCATTCCATGAGGCACTGAGTAGACGACAGGGGGACGGAAGTGGTACAACGCACCCGCCGCCCCAGGTGTCGCTACAAACGACCAGTTGCGAGGGATCTATGCCCTCAGCAGACACCCTCAACGAGGTTAGGGCGGAGGAGGTACCACTTCCCCCCTCCGTCTCAGACGTGCTCTCGACTGCTGAGCACGTCGACGCTCCCTCGGGCCTTCATATGGCCGAGGTGGAAGCTGTGGATGCTCCTGGGAGCGCCGAGCGCAACCCAGTAGGAGCCACACCCAGCAGTAACGCTGGCGTTGCCCCTCCCAATGATGGGGAGTATGCCCCCATTAGGTGGGAGGACTTCAATGGCTCTGAACACCTGTACGGTCGCATGCCGACTGGTTGGGGAGGAACCGAGCCTAGTAACGACATGAGATAGCCAACGCGTACTAGTCGTGAAATACACGAACAGGATGCAGATACGCATAGCTCTTATATGGAATTCATGGCGAATATACTGCATGGCCTAGACAACGATGTACAGAATGAGATATACGCTCGAGTGGAGAGATACAAGCACCTTAAACGCACAACGGACATAGATTCCTGCACTACTCGTAGCACAATCTCTCCCTACATGCCCGCCTGGCCGTCCTACGCCGTGAGCACGCCGCCCGTAGCAGAATCCTCCTATACAAAAGACGCACGTCAGAAAGGAAGTGGCGTTACCCCCTCTGAGACAATCAATGAACACACCGATGAGCACGAATCTGTAGAGAAGCCTCAGATTTCACTGCAGTCAATCAAAAGTCTCACCTTGAGCGACACTAGCTCAACAGACGAAGCCACCGTGAACGCCGAAGTACCGTATAAGCTCACTAGATCATCCGAATTGCCGGACATCATAAGGCTGCGAGGCATAACGCCAGGAGGGAATGTTATGAAGCCCAGCATCCCGCGTGAGATGCATAAGGTGGCGGATCAGGCTCCTCCCATGAGCTACTTCGCAAGAAACATAGCGCCGGCTGGGCAGCCAGACCCAGACGGATCTGATTCGTCTGACTCAAGCTCATCCAGTAGTAGCGCAAGAACGCTCCACGCTGCTAACTGTCCTGAAAGGAAAAATGACGACCGTGAGCAGCGGAGGTCCAAGAAGGACACGGTGACCAGAGTGAAGATTGATACACCCACCGCTTATGATGGCACACCAGACTTTGATGCCTTCGAGCATTGGTCATATGCCGTAAACGTTTGGTTTGAGATCACCGGTTTCCCTAAGAAACATCGTGTCAAACAGATGCTTGCCTTCATGTAAGGAAAGGCGCAACAGTATTTTATGACATTTATCGTGCCTGATATTAAGCACTGGACCGTCGAATCCGTTGGACATGGCCTGTTCAACTACTGCTTTCCTCCTGCCTTTAGAAGGCAGATGAGGACTCGTTTCAACGAACTTGTTCAAGGAAAGCGCACCGTAAAGGAATACCTCCACCTACTACGATCAATGGTGGCACGACTGCCTGACATCACCGAATTCCAGCTGATACAGCGGTTCTGGGATGGTGTACAGTCTTACTTACGACTGAAATGGACTGAGAATGGGTTTACCCCCGAGTTCTCTACGTTAGATGACCTAGAACTGTCAGCAGAGCGATATGAGAATGCAGAAACCTTATGACTGTATGAACTACGTCGGGCCGGCAAGGACGTGCAAGCGTCCACAACGATGCATGCAGATCGAACAACAGTGACAGGAAGGACGCGCTCGATTCAGAGGCTGAATAGAACTGCGAATAAGCTGCCACTCACCATATGGAGCAACCGCTGGCGTGGCCCTAAGCAGTCAGCAACCACTGACAGTACGCGTCCCACTTCTGCAGTAACACAGCCAAATCCGCATACTCCTCGCACTACCATACAACGGCCTCAGATGACGCCAGAAAAACGCGACGAACTACGTGCAAATAATCAATGTTTCATCTGTGAAAAAAAAGGGCACTTATCTCGAGATTGTCCTCGCCGCTCTACAGTAAGGCCTCCTGGCATCCAGGCAGCAGTCGTGAACTTTGCTAAGCTGCAGGAAGTGTCAGATACAGCCCATAGCCAAATGGCGCTGCAGCTGAACTGCATGGAGCTGGACTCACCGATGGACAGCACAGCGGCTACCGGTACCACTGATAGTAGCGGTTTTCCACCAGAAGTCACCCCTGAGAACGCAGGCGATGAGTCAGATATCGATTCTGAAGAAGACTTCTTACAATCAGTCTGCGCAAATGATTTCGCACAATGCTTCTACGATGACCTTTGTTTGGGTATTTCTAACGCCATGCCGCATGATGGCATAGAAAACCCTGACGAACAAGACTGGCCAAAGAGATATAACGCAATCCCGCTAACCAATGATGTCGATGAGAAATCAGTACTCATCATCGATAGATTCTTGAGACGGACGTACTGCGTTCAAATTGGCCACATATTCAAACCTGAATTTTATTATGTACAGTGGATGCACCATCATAATAACACCACTCACCCAGACATGTTCCCCGATTCATTAGACGCGCTCTGGTTGGAACGAGCTGACGACCGTCGCAATGAACCAGAAGAGATGGCCAGGAAAGCCTGGATGGGTCTCACCAACCCTGGTGAAGACCTAGCCGATGCGTCAGAAGAAAACGCATGGGCAGAACGATGCAAGTCCCCAGGATACGACTCACCATCGTCCCCTGACCATATATCCTGCGACGATAGGCA